>JAINUW010000645.1:0-145716 GCA_020205615.1 Panax quinquefolius | reverse complement strand
TTGCATTTAATATTCCCCATGCACATTTAATATTCCACTTTCACCAAAACTAATATTTCCTATTAATAATGAATAATATTTATAACCACTGCTTATTCAAAATATTTAAGATTTTACCCATAACTAACCACATTAATCAAATCAACTCTTACTATTTCAAATAATAAATAGAGGAAATTCTATTTTATTAAAAAATAATCTGGGTCTTACAACCTCCTCCCATGAAATTCTCGCCTCGAAATTAACGTACGCACTCGTGTTTCAAAAAGATGATAATACCGCTTACTCGCTTCCAACCCCTAGTCATTTCCTCAATAACACGGTTTTTCCACAAAACCTTAACTTCAGGGTATAACGCTTCCAGACATAGGGACATACGTTCTTTCCTATCCAAGATCTTGACAGTGTACCTCCTCATATCGCTAAGTCTTTTGGCTATCTCGGTCCGGGTTCTAACTCAATGACGTGGTTCGGGTCGCCCACATATTCACGTGAACATCGACACGTGAAAACGCTATGAATACGCCACATACTGGGCAAGAAACGAGTCTATAGCCACGCCTTATTCGATCGAGAATTTCAAATGGATTAATAAATCAAGGTTTGAGCTTCTCACCTCACCGATTCTCGCTTTTGAAATAACAACTTCGCACCTCCTTCTTCAAATTCATCACCATACAGTAGTTTCAACAACTTTAACTTTATCGATTAAAGTCGATTATACTCAGATATATCATCGAGGTACCTAGAGTTTTCATCTCCATCTCTATTATTTGTAAATTATACTTTAAATGAGTCTTTGATAATATCGATCTGTATTTCAGATACGCATCTTCTACTCAACATGTCACCACCACGCTCTTTTCCAGGACGGGCACGGTCGTAACACGCATGTCAAATGGGTCTCCTCTCTTGAGTTCTTCAAGCTCTTCCCACATTCCTCGCTCCATTCAAATTTTGTATCTCTACGAAGTCACCGCTAAGTAATTGGAATAATGATTCGAGAATATCCTTCAACTAATCTCCGATAATAACCAACTAAGCCTTTGTAGCTAACGATTTCGATTATCGACTTAGGTTGTTTCTCAATCGTGACTCATATCCCAACCTCCGTCGATAGCACGCTACAATGACACCTATCATCGCATTACTATCGCATCTAATATGGTGTCCCCATGAGAGAGTCCGCTTCTGCAGCATTCCACAAAGGAAGTCACCGTGATAAAGTGCTCAGTACCAAATTTATAGCTTGAATTTTTTAACTCAAGTTCAATAGAGCCATTCGACATGAGATTTTAGAAATGAGTTTTGTACCGGGTTCAAAGTCATACAAAATTTAATATCGTGCTTTGGGAGTAAGCTCAAGAAATTTTTCAGAAATACGCCGAAAATCAATAACAATAGAATATTATTCAAATCGATGTGCCTTTATTCAAATCCATAATACGGACTAAGAAAAACTCGACATCCGTAATAAACGAATGACTTCATGGCTTGATATGAAAATGTTTGACTACAATGGTTTGATCGCTTGAATCAATAACAGTCGCTTAGAATATGAAAAACTAATAACCTTACGAAAAGTAATCAATTTCTAGCAAAGCATTTAGTAGCTTAACCTTAAAATCACATCAAAAGCAAATATCTCTATAGAAATAAGGTTAATGGTGTAATGTGGATAAAGCCAACCTCGAATCAAGCAAGATTTCTAAACAACTGATGTAATGAAAGTTTCTCCTAACCTGATTCTCCATAAATAGTCAAAGTCTAATTTCTCCATAGTAAGTTCAAACATCGAGCGCAAAGCAAGAGAGATAAAAGAACGGGTAGAATCCAAAGATTCAAGAAGGTATAATCTCACAAGAATTTATAATTAATCAACCCGCGCTAACTTCGTCGTTCCTCGCATTTCGACCTTACTTCGCATAAACGCCTTCCAGTGAACCGCTGACTTTCGACTTTTCTAGACATCTTTCGAGTCACCATTCACTTACCGGATCGGTTTCGATATCTCATAATCTCGAGTAATACGTCCTTCTTTTTTTTCACAATTATAGCATACCTTAAATCTGCTAGGCGCTTAATGATATGTCCCTCTTTCCCAAGATTTGTAACATACGACCGTAAGTGGTCTTTCTCCTCCTCGAACCGCTTACAAGCGCAAGACGCTGCCTTCATGGTCGCTGTTAAATCTCCTTTTTAAAATCTCCTCCCGACTCGCTTCTATTTTCACGGCTATGATTACCACCAGAGTGGTTACCTTTTTGTCCGTCTTTTTCTTTCTCCGCCAAGTTATCATTATTCGTTGACACGACCACTATCTCCTAGATGATCCTCGTTATGGTCCCTCTATTGAACGTACTCGTTATCTCGCCTAACAACCGAGACCCCGCTGACAACATCCGAATCAGAGAGAAAATTTATGAGAATGAGATATCGACGACGCCGTTTCAAAACTCTCAAAACATCCGCCATATACGCTCCTCATTCTCCACCAAATGAGGTGCAAACTCGATAACTCCGCTGAATCTTCGCCTCGTGATCGACACCGCCATGTTATTCTCGCCTCCAGCCTAATAAACTCCACTTCCTTCATACGACGTAATACTTTCGTGGAAGTATCATTATCAACTATTTCTCAAACGCTCTCCTACGCATACCCGAGGCAAACCGATTGGTACGCCTACGTATTCCCACCAAGAATCCGCCTTCAAGTATGGAACATAAAAGTAGCGAATGGAACTTTCTGTTCCTCTCCGCATCCCAAGACATCGAATATCTTGCAATTTGTTCGACCTATGTTTCCGCCGGTATGACGGATCCGCTTTCCTTAAAATTCGTGGTCCCAACTTCGAATCGCTTAAATGTGACAACCAGTGAATTGCTATCATTTCTCCTCAGATTTTGAACACGGTAGTCTCCCTCATTCTGATTTTCGCATTTAACCGCAAAAAGCTTCTAAACATCCCCTCGCTCATCATCTCGCTCAGCAGGTGTTGCTTTACAGAGGTACATTGCCACTCAAGCCAGTATCGCTCTCCTCGCTGGTAAAGACAGCATCTCCACTGCCTCATTTATCCAATCGTTAATATTCTCAAATGACATTCTCAAATACCGCTATAAAACAAGTGGTTAATTAAGGAAATCAATATATCACATAATATCCCTATATTGTACCAACTAACAAATAAGCTTAGTAGGACACACTAAATAAGGATTTACTCGCCTCTCCCTCCTAGTTCTATTCCCCCATCTTTGCCGTAGATCATATCCCTAAGCTCGATACATTCAACCGCATAAAATAGGTCCATTCCATCCAACCCATTCTCGAGTCGCCAAATACATGGTACGTAAATAACTACAACTTTATTATTACAACATATAAACTCGAGTTTAAATATAGATATTGCCATCTGTATAATATCCACACGCAAATAAATCCCTCAAAGATAATTATCGATACATTATTTTACAAAAATGGTGAGGACTACTAAACAACTCTCTAAAACCTTTCCGAAAGTAGATGCATAAGTTTCAATCATGTTCATGATAAAGCATATACTTTGTAACAATCTTATTCATTTATTAATAAAAAGTATTAATTTATTAAAGGCTTTAATTATCTACATAATGTCGCTTTTATAATATGTGATAAACCCATAGTTTTAAAGCAATGCTTTTAATAATGATGATGATCATTCTAATGAGATCTAAATTCTGTAAAGCTTAAAACTAAAATAGTTCCCAATCATTGATTACTAAATTGGGGATTAGTGAATCCGGATAGATCGGGTACATACGCTGTTGCTTTCATCGATGAGGACGATCGATCTCACGATCATTTGTGTGGAGACACTAAAGCAAGTACGAGGTGCTTATTAGAGAATAAGTTCACCGAACGCGGCTCGCTAAGGAATACCTAATGGAGTTTTACTTCGCTTGTCAATAGGAATTCCTGTAGTGATAGTAAGACAAGTGATCCTTGACTCGAGATCATCATAGTATCTCGGTGTATGATGAGTTATACTTCGACTTATTCCTTAAGACCCTTGTGGTAAATCAAAGGGTATGCTTGGGTATAATAAGTCGTATATGGAGATAATGTATGATCAATAAAGAATCTACCACTTCTAATAAAAGAAGAGAAATGTCCTATGTGATTCAATAAATGACAACCCAAGAGTCCTCGGTTATAAGTAATGAAATTAGAAAGGAGTTTCTAATTTGCATTATTTGAGTCAGGTATTTAAGAGTCGAAATACATATAATTAAATAAAATAAGACTTGACAAGAATTTCATATCTTATATTTAATCGGGACATCAGATGGTGGAAGGATCAATCAGTATTTGCAATTCTATTTACTCAAAGGTTCTTTATGATTAATGTCAAATCTATATTATCCGGAAAGTCGCTTGATCGCTAGGAGGCTTATCCCTATCAGAATAAATATTATTTATTTAAATAAATTAATTGTTTAATTTATTTATTTAAATAAGATTAGAATTGTTCTAATCGATTTATTCACAACCTGCTTAATACGGAGAACCTAAAGGGTCACACCATAAAAGCGAAGAATAATTATTTAAGAAGTTAATGGCATAATCGTAATAATATAAAGTGTATATTTAATTTAATCTATGGTGATAGAATAAATTAAATAGCTTAATATTTATTATTTAATATTTTAGAAATATTAAATATAAATTAATAAGAGGAGTCTTATTAATATTATTATAATTATTATTATTTTAATTTCTAAAAGAGTTTAGAAATTAATTTAATATAAGTATTTCATTTATTCCTAATAGGATTGGAGGGGAAAATTAGTTAAAGGAGTTTAATTAATTATCCCTAATAAGATTAGGGAGCTTTTAATTAATTAAAAGAATTTAATTAATTAAATAAAACCCAATTCCTTAATTGTTATGGGTCATTTACACATCTATAAATAAGAGGAGTCTTATTACGGGTGATGGGGTTGTCGACTTTTACAACATAATGAATAATTTCAATTAGTCGGAGAGACGCCTTTTTCTATACAGATAGAAAAACTAGGTTCGAGCCAATACCCCTTCTTCTCGAAAATTTTTTTCCTCGTGGATCACCCCAGAGGCCAAACACTAGGGTGGCTAACGCCGATCAAAGGAAGGAACCAAACCCTATGGATTCAAGTCAACGCGAAAAGGATCGAGGTGAACTCAGACCGAGGAAGCTCGATCTTCAAGGGTATAATTTTATTCGTTATCTTTTTTTCGCTTAATTAATAATCAGGCATAAAGGGTGATCCGGCTTTATGGTTTGAAAATTTTAAACTCGATTTTACATCGCTTCCGCACTTTTATGCAATTTGATCAAGGCTCATAAATATTACAAAACCCAATAAAGGCATCGTGAGCCAAACCTTTATGCTAATTATTAATTGTTTTAATTTAATATGTATATCGATGTGTTTAGTAATAATTTAATTGGGCATAATTTATCAGATAAAATTTATAATATAAAAAAAAAAACGTTGCGCCATCCCGTTAACTTTTATATATATACTAACTATTTTATATATATATATATATATATATATCCTATGTATATATATATAGTATTTAATGTGTGTATGTTTCATGGATACGGGTGATAAAGATCACGCTTTCTTTATATTACCGTAATATATATATATAAAGTTAATGTATGTTTTTATGGATATATGGTGATAAAGATCACGCTTTTAAGCTTATCGGTATATCAAACTAATTAAACGAATTGTTTTTCAAAAGGAAGTCGATTCAAAATTACTATATATATATATAATAGTTATATATATATTATTCTTAATAATTTTATATTTAAAATAAAAGTTTATTTTAATTTTAAAATAAAAGGTTTGATTTAATATTAAAATATAAAGTTTATTTTAATTTTAAAATTAAATTTCATGCTAACTAATTAGAGTTGGAATCGATTCCATGATAACTAATCGGAGTTAAAATTGGATTACATGTTTCTTAAATAAAGGAGTTTATTTAGATATGAAATAAGATTTCATATTATTCAAAATAAAAGAGTTTATTTGTGAATGCGAAAGAGAATCCATGTTTCCTTAAATAAAGGAGTTTATTTAAATATGAAATAAGATTTCATATTATTCAAAATAAAGCGAGTTTATTTGTGAATGAAAAGAATTCGTGTTTCCTTTAATAATTTTTTTTATATGGAATTAGATTCCATAACTAATTAAAATAAAGGAGTTTATTTTAATTAAAATTTTGATTAAAATAAAATAGTTTATTTTATTCAAAATTGATAAATTAAAATAAAATAGTTTTATTTTGATTTAAATTTGATTAAAATAAAGGAGTTTATTTTGATTCAAAAATAGATTTTATACTAACTAAAGTCGCCATTAAATGATATCAATATATATATTAAATGTTTATTATTCATAAGATGAATGTTATTTATCGATGCATATATGATGATGCTGTATGATAATAAATGGGATTTATTACGGACTATCGAATTAATATGATTGATTTTATTTTAGTCGGATGCATTTAATGTACGGGTTTTATTAAACGGGGTCTCATGCACTCGCCTTCTCTAATTTTCTTAATGTAAATTCTATCTCCTCCTATGCATTTCCCTCGATCACGATCAAGGCTTTCTATTTATTTTAAAATAGTTTTGTAATAGGAATATTTAGAATTAATTTTTTGTAGAAGAATTAGAGATCAAGGGCAAGGAGCGCCAAGACCAAGCTTTAGAATGGAGCCCTAAGTTTAAATGTAATAGTTATATTTAAATATTATTTCTCGCACCCCTGGGGAGTTTGACCTTTTGGTTCACTTGGTGGCTCTAGTGAACCAAACTAGAATAAAAGTCCATAATCAATCCGAGTAGAATATAGATTCTATACGCAAGCATGCTTATACTATATATATTATATATTATGCAAACACGCTTCGCATGTTCATTAATACGACATGCCAGTATATATATATATATATATATATATACGTGTAATGCTACTAAACAAGATGAGATAAATTAATAACAAACCCCTCAATTTTTATATTAAGTCCTAAGCGCTCAAAGATATTTAGAATATCGAACGTCGCTTTCTAAGCATGATAAAATTAATAGAGTATTAAATATTTAATACGAAGTTCATTGTGTCACCACAAGGCAAGTATTAAGTATTTAAGATGTTAATTTATCACATTTGATGCTTATAAAGAAAATTGAACAATATTGTTTTGTCAGGTCACCACAAGGATGATATTTTTCTTTTTGAATATACGAGCGTTAGTTTGACTTAACTCGATAATTTTGATTCTGATGTGCCACCACTGATCAAAAATAATCTAAGAGGCAAAAGAAAAGGAGTCGTGATAGTTGATATAATCGACAAAAGTTGTCTACCTATTTATTTATATATAGTTTGTCAGTCACCACAAGGCTATATACATTCAAAATGGGATCCTTATTCTCACTAAAGAAATCTTTAATTAGATTTTGCTTAACTATATAAGTCGAGGTAATATAGTTTGAAGAAAATAGTGGGAGATACCAATTTAAAACAAGACCTAATTTATTTCGGTAATTAATAAAAGAATGTATGTTAAAATGTTGTTAATTACAAATTCATTTACATAATTTTACAATGTCTAAAATTACTATCATCATGAAGCATATTAGATGCTAAATTAACTGCATCAATTAAACTGATTGTTAAGGAATTTGAGAATAGTTCTCATAAATGTAAAAAGCTATCTTATGTCCTTAATACGCCTATCCTCAAGAATGGTTGCGCATAATGCCTCCGAGGAAGAGATCGCTACTTTTAGAAAGTGGCAAGATGATGCACAATACCGCTCAACGATCATGCTCAAGATCCACGAAGTAACGAGCTTCAAATACAAGATGAAACTATGGATATTTCTACTATATTCCCCGCACATCAAGTAGTTGATGGTGAGGAAAGTAGGACCGATAGATATCGACATTCAAGGAGTTCTTCCGATCTAGAACGGCCAACGGCACTATAAGATGCATAAAAAAGTCCTTAACATTATCAATTGATCGATCAATTAGACAACGAGATTTGTCACACGGATGGAGAGTCGAGCCAAGATTTGATCTTGCACTCACTCCCTAACTTCTTTCACAATCATCAGAATTTTTATACGAATAAGCTAGATATCACCTTCACCGATTTGCTTAACATATTGAAAAATATCGAGAGTCACTTTCCAACCAAGAAAGATCAAGTCTTACCGGTAGGGGCCAAAAGGATCTTCCTAAAAGAAGAACGATTCAAAAGAAGGTATATAGAAAGGCAAAAACAAAGGATAATAAGAACAAAACCGATACGGATAAAGAAAGGAGTTTGCTTCCATCGCTATAAGCCCGACACCGGAAAGAAATCATGAGAAGTATCTTCAGAGGCTAACCAAAGAAGCTTAGTGAAGTTTCTACATAAATACGCTTTTGTTCATGATTGAAATAAATTTTCTTTAAGTCAAGGTTCTACTTGGGTATCGATACCGACTTTTGTTATCATAAATATAGATTTACGAAGGGACCAAGCAGTAAGTAGTAAAGTTAAACAAAGATAAGTAATCCTACGCAGTGAAAATGAAGCAAAGGTTGCCGATTAGCCATAGAAACTTATAGTTTAAGATTGCTTACTAGCAAATCTATTAAGTCAATAAGTTGTTATCAGATTCCAGCCTTCGCTGAAAACATTATTTCCATTTTATCATTGGACAATAAAATTTTGGTATTATAATTAAGAACAATTGTTGTTCTATTTATAATAATAATGTTTTGATAGAACTAGAATATCACTTAATAAATTTTGTATACTGACTTACATGAAAATAATTTTCTTTGATATCGAACAAATTAATATGAGAAAAGGAGATGATCATTCAAAGAGTCGAATGTGTGTATTTGCTAAATACAAGTGTGAATTATTTGAAAGGTTCAAAGAATTCAAAAGTGAAACAAATCGGCAAAGTATTAAGACTCTTCGATTAGATCAAGGAATAAATACTTGCGCAATAAGTTTCTAGATCATCTCAAATGGTTTTTTTTCTCATAATGGACACCTCCTGATACGTAATAATCGATCGATGTATCCGAAAGGAAAATCGCACTCATGGACACGGTGCACTCCATAATGATTTTACCGACATTCCAAAGATTCTTCAGGGTCATGTCCTAGAAATGGTCAGACATATCTACTTTTAAAGGTAACCTCAAAATCCCCAAGACTCCATAAAAGTTATGGATGTGGAGGATTCCTAATCTTAAGTATGTTAAGATAAGGGTTGTCCAACTTATGTGAAAATGTTTCAAAGGATAAGCTTGGGACAAGATTCGACAAGTATAATTCATGGGACATCCTAAAGTAAGTTTAGGTATATGTTCTATAATCCTACTTAAAGAAAAGGTGTTTGTCATGAAACACGATCCTTCTAAGATAAAGGCGCTTTATCATCAAGGGGCTAGTGGAGGATAATAAATCTTCAAGAGTTCAAGAACCACAAAGCACTATAAGTCAAATAAGAGGAACCCGTAGATGTAATTCTATTATACCACAACCGAATCGTAACTGAATAAGCATCAAGATACCTTGGAGGTATTGATTCATCATGGATGATGATGATGAGGTACACATCATGTAAGATGATGATCCAGCTTATATACGATGAGGTAAGTGTTGCAGTACACTTAGAAATGGATCAAGCAAGTTTCTCAAAATGGAACATTCATTTCATGAAATAATCAAAAGAGTTTGATTTTATCAAAAAAAGAATGAACCTAGTGTGTACAAAATGGTCAAAGGAGCGCCGTGAAATTTCTAGTATTATATGTTGATATACTACTTGATGAGGAATAACATACTAATGCTACAATCAAGAATATAAAGTTGTTCAAACATTCTTCCATGAATGATTCGGGAAGAGTATCTTAATCAGGGGATAAAATCTATATAGATAGATTTAAGAGGATGCTCGACTTAACCCAAGGAACGATATTCATTTGATGCTAAAGTCGCTTAGCATGGCAAACTCCAAGAGATGTCCCACGTTGATGAGCTATGGAGTGTATCTCTTTATAGTCCCCATAGCACTCTCGAAAAAGAGAGGTCTCATGAAATGACAATCATGTATGCAATGAAATGTACGAGACCGATGTCGATCACCATATATATGGAGAAGTTCACTACGAGTCGCTGAAAACATCTTAAAGTGCTTAACCCAAGACTAAGGATGTGATCATATTCATGGTGGGTCTAAATTAAAACTAGAGGGCTTAATGCACTCAAGTTTTTCGCATGCACCAAGATGATGTAAAAATCCACTTTAAGGTAAAAGTGTTATCTCGAACAAAGGTGCAGTTGAATCGAAGGTTCCAAACAACAAAAGAGTTGCCGTTTAGTGATAAAGACAAAGTATATAGCTATAAATGAAGTCGCAAGTTGATTGCTTGATTAAAGTTCATTACGTAATCCAGAATAGTTCCTAAGTC
The DNA here is from genome assembly GCA_020205615.1 of Panax quinquefolius. NCBI lineage: Eukaryota > Viridiplantae > Streptophyta > Magnoliopsida > Apiales > Araliaceae > Panax > Panax quinquefolius. The sequence goes on along the minus strand of JAINUW010000645.1, from coordinate 135,181 downwards.
TCATCTCGATCTAAACAAGTGTCATGGCACTTTCATTTGATTATTGGAATCATCGAAAGATGGGAAATCACTATGTAGATAGTGAACTCTCAAATACAACATTAAATATCCATTAACTAAAACTTATCCAACAAAGCAGGATAATCGCCACTTGAGAAGAAGATAAGATACAACGGCGATCGGGCTTTAAAGCAAGTGGGAGATTAAAAGTAAGATGCATAAAAGCCAATCATGTTTTGATGATAAAGCATATACTTTGTAAATAATCTTATTCATTTATTAATAAAAGTATTAATTTATTAAAGGCTTTAATTATCTACATAATGTCGCTTTTATAATACGTGATAAACCCATAGTTTTAAGCAATGCTTTTAGAATAATGATGATGATCATTCTAATGAGATCTAAATTCTTAAAAGCTTAAAACTAAAAATAGTTCCCAATCATCGATTACTAAATCGGGGATTAGTGAATCCTGATAGATCGGGTACATACGCTGTCATTTCATCGGATGAGGATGATCGATCTCACGATCATTTGTGGAGACACTAAAGCAAGTACGTAGTGCTTATTAGAGAATAAGTTCACCGAACGCGGCTCGCTAAGGAATACCTAATGGAGTTTTACTCACCGTCAATAGGAATTCCCGAGAGGATAAGAAGACAAGTGATCCTCGACTCGAGATCATCATAAGATTCGTAGTATGATGAGTTATACTTTGACTTATTCCTTAAGACCCTTTGTGGTATATCAAAGGGTATGCTCAGTATAATAAGTCAGTATAATGGAGATAATGTACGATCAATAAAGAATCTACCACTTCTAATAAAAGAAGAGAAATGTCCTATGTGGATTCGATAAATGACAACCCAAAGAGTCCTCGGTTGTTTTCGTGTAATGAAATTAGAAAGGAGTTTCTAATTTGCATTATTTGGAGTCAGGCATTTAAGAGTCGAAATACATATAATTAAATAAAATAAGACTCGACAAAGAATTCCATGCCTTATATTTAATCGGGACATCAGATGGTGGAAGGATTGAATCAGACTTGTGAATTATTTACTCAAAGGTTCTTTATGATTAATGTTGAAATCTATATTATCCGGAAAGTCGCCGATCGCTAGGAGGCTTATCCCTATCAGAGAATAAATATTATTTATTTAAATAAATTAATTGTTTAATTTATTTATTTAAATAAGATTAGAATTGTTCTAATTGATTTATTCACAACCGCTTAATATGGAGAACCTAAAGGGTCACACCATAAAAGGAAGAATAATTATTTAAGAAGTTAATGGCATAATCGTAATAATATAAATGTATATTTAATTTAATCTATGGTGATAGAATAAATTAAATAGCTTAATATTTATTATTTAATATTTTAGAAATATTAAATATAAATTAATAAGAGGAGTCTTATTAATATTATTACAATTATTATTATTTTAATTTCTAAAAGAGTTTAGAAATTAATTTAATATAAGTACTTTCATTTATTCCTAATAGGATTAGAGGGAAAATTAGTTAAAGGAGTTTAATTAATTATCCCTAATAAGATTAGGGAGCTTAATTAATTAAAAGAATTTAATTAATTAAATAAAGCCCAATTCCTTAATTGTTATGGTGGGTTGCCCACATCTATAAATAAGAGGAGTCTTATTACGGGTGATGTGGTCATTGACTTTTTACAACATAATGAATAATTCCAATTAGTCGAGAGTACGCCTTTTTCTATACAGAGATAGAAAAACTAGGGTTCGAGCCAATACCCTTCTTCTTGAAAATTCTTTTTCCTCGTGGATCACCTCTGAGGCCAAACACTAGGTGGCTAACGCCGATCAAAGGAAGGAACCAAACCCGTGGATTCAAGTCGAACGCGAAAAGGATCGAGGTGAACTTGTACCGAGGAAGCTCTCGATCTTCAAGGGTACGATTCTTATTCGTTATCTTTTTCGCTTAATTAATAATCAGCATAAAGGGTGATCCGTATTATGGTTTGTAAAATTTTAAAACTCGATTTTACACGCTTCGCACTTTTTATGCAATTTGATCAAGGCTCATAAATATTACAAACCTAACACCTTCATTCCATACCCTCGACTAAGACTTTTAGTCGCTACATTCTCGCCTCCCGAGAAGAAAATGTAACAACAAGGAAAAGGGTGAGCTCAACTAGCCCAAGAAGAATATTACGACTAAGATAATATACAAAAATTATCATTAGTCTCCAACAAGGAAAAATCTAATAGAATACAATAGACAACCAGCTTTAAATCAATCTTCGCAATGAAAATAATAATTCATTGTAAGAGTTAAGTAGAGAATGCAAACTACTATCTTCTATATATGAATTTAAAAGTTCACCATCGATATTTTATCCCTCAGAATATCAATCAATATATATCCGAATCTAATATTCATCTTTGCACTACACAGCCAAAGATATTCATCACCGGTCATGTTCATCTAAACACCTGCTCATCTTCGCACTACGGCCAAAGATATTAATCACTTCAATATGTTCATCTCAACACTTGCTCATCTTTGCACTACGCCAAAGATATTCATCAAGAAATCATTCATCTTTGCACTACAAAAGCCAAAGATATTCAAGAATATCATCATTTAGACCGAGGATGATGAAAAATATTTTAAAGGAAACGAATCCAAAGAAACAAAAGAACAAATATTAAGGATTTGTATTTTAAACAATCCAAGTTCAAAAATACTTCATAAGTAATCGTAGTGGAGTAAAATTCAAGAATGATCAAAACATGGATACAATCAAAGCTAGTATCCGTATTGATATTTTGGACAAAAGAAGAAATTTCATTTTTCTATGAATAAGGCCGTATTCGTGAATAAAGGTCAGATATCGTGAATAAAGGTCGATACGTGAATAAAGAATCTCGACACCAAAAGATAGAAATTTCACAAAAAACATCTTCACGCTTCGTGAATAAGACTCGTGAATAAGAATCTCGAATAAGAACTCATAAATAAGAACTCGTGAATAAGAACTCATGAATAAGAATCATGAATAAGTAACCCCGCCATGAAAAAAGTTCCAAATTTGATAAAATTTCCAACCAATATTTCAAAGATAATGATATTGGAGAAATAATATCATTTTCGAATAAAATAACATCCCTTACCTCGAAAGACAAGATTTAAAATAAACACCTGACATAAAGCATGACTTGAACTCAGCACAGTATAGCAATACTCAAAGTATACTCAAAATACTCACAAGAATACACTGATAATATAGAGAGAAAAACTTCAGCTTCGTGTGATTTTCAATTCTAACCTAATCACCCTATTTATAAAAAAACGCTAAACACCAAAGCGTAAAATTTAATAAATTAATATTATAATTTTTTCACAACTTAATACACACACTAACAATCTGAATTCAGCCTCCTAATCACATGTTAAATGAGTTTCAAAATGAAAAAACGCTTTTGTAATTAAAAATATTTTAAACTTCCAAAATCAATTATTTCTAACTTTAACTTCAATAATTCACAATAAATAGCTCTTTTCGTTAGAAAATTTGAATCTCATGCAACTTTTTATAGGAAATTCAATTTCACAACTTTGCAGTAAGAAAGTTTTTCCAAATTCCAAACAAAAATCGACCAAATCCATAAACTGCAGCGATTTTACAAGCTATAATCAAATTTCTATTAATAATTGTGGTCCACCAACACACAAAATATGTGTTAAACATTTAATGCCACAAAATACTCTTCCTCCTCATATACTCATATATCCCACATTCATTAAAAATATCACCATTAATATATTATTAAAAATAATATATTTAAATGAATTATTTTATCGTAAAAGATAAAATATTAATTTTCAACAATTGTCATTTTAAAAATTTTCTCCATCTATATCCACATAAAATCAATATTTTTCTTATCATATAAATCAATAATTAATTATTCACAAATAATATTACAGAATCACAAAGATCGGCAACCGTGTCGCTCCTGTGAAAGAGGGGCTTTCCAATAAAGATTTCTCCTTATCGCCCGCAATTAGTGACCAAACCTCTCCTGATGTAACTTTCTAGACATCGCTAATAATGTTATCCAATAATATTATTAAGATAATATGAATTATCGTCCGATAATGGAAAATACCGTGTAATGACAATTTATCAAACAACAAAGAATATAAAATATCAATGCAGTTAATTATCAATCAATAAAATAAAATAATTTAATAAGAATTACATCGTAATAATTATCGAAAGTGCCTTCACGTAAGAATCAATAATCGTGCAATACCGCAAAGCATCGCTCAACAACGCAGTATTAGTGTGTTTTAACCAACGGTATTCCAACAAGATAATAATCTGTGAATAACTACGCCAAGTATTTATAAACAACTTATATTTGTCGCTTTCTTCATCCAATCGCTTTCACATGGGCCCATAAAAGATCGCTACTGTCATTATTTATATTCCTCGACAAGATTTAATATTCCACGCACAAAACGAATATTCCCTACAATAATGAATATTTTATAACCACTTGCTTATTCAAATATTTATGATTTTACCCATAACTAACCACATTAATCAAATCAACCCTTACTATTTCAAAATAATAAATAGAGGAAATTCCATTTTATTAAAAAAAATCGGGTCTTACACCACCACTACCAAAAAAATTAATATTAAGCTTATTATGTATACACCTCCCACCCTCTACCCCTACCCCTACCCCTACCCCTACCCACCCCTTTATATCCGCTCTCTATCTATAAGATATATTAATTTTATTTTTAAAAATTTTGTTTAAAAGTCAAAATATCTTAAAATTAATATTATTAATATGGTTTTAACCATAACCATACTGTTCCAACCCACATTATCCATATTAAAATGGTTAATATTTTTAGCCTTAAATGGTTATTAACCATATTTTGAAAACCAAAACCAACCCATAACCATATTCGCCAAGTTTCACTTTATATACACGAAGTCCTTCTACGTGACATTTTTATCGATATTTTAAATTATTTTTTTTGTTACGACTAAAAACGATAAGATTTCTTCCAATATGAATTTTTACAAAATATAAATGCTTTTAAGTGCAATTTTGATACATATACAAAAATACCTAAAACACTATTTTGTAAAAAAAAAATCTGTTGGAATAAATACTATATATTTTTTAAGAGTCGCAAGCAATTTTTTTTTTCAAATGTCCAATTTTCCAGTCCAATAAATCGGTCTGCCAAGACTTATTGTACATACACACATACATATCATGGCCCTATACGCTGCGCCGGCGCCACACAATATACGATGCCAGATTCGGTAATTATGCGATTTTTTTGTTGATAGATAATTGTTGGGCCTTTTGACCAAAGGAATACTTTGCTTTCAATGTTCGACAATGAACCTTCAAGAGAGTGGGTAGGAAAGAAAACATAGAGCAAACACAATTCTGTAAACAAACAATAACAAAATCAAATCAAATCAAATCAATTGTCATTTGTATCTAGATATATCCACAAAATTGCTTTCCTTTTACAATCCTCCAAAAAAATAATCATCCTTTATCATTATCAACATCAAAATGGCATGATATGGGTAGTCTTAGTTTCATAACTAGAAAGACAAGACTTTGAATTAACCCTAAATATCTTCAACATATCGCCGGACATTTGCCGGACCGCCGGCGAACAGTTGCTCTGCATCAACAACAATATCTTGGCCAATCCATTACTCTTTATAACCGCCGATTGTGCCTTCGGATCGCGAAACAAACAACACAAACTCCATAAAATCGTCACGCCATGCTCCGTCGCCGCATGCGATACTTTCAGCACTTTTTTAACAATCGCCTCAACACATTCCTCATTCTCACAAATCTCCTTTCTCCCTTCTTTACAAGCAGTAACCGTTTCCAGAATCTTCATCATTTTTTCAATTATCGGAACGCTTAAATCACAATCTGATAACATTTGCCCCAGCACTTTTACTACTCTCAGCTGAACTAATCTCGGTCTAACTTGCTTCCGCTTCGATGAAGAAACTAAGCAGGATAAGACTGCTTCGATTGCATTTAGATTGGGTGTAGTGCTCACGATTTTGATCAATTCAGATAAGATATTTAACTCCAAATCAACTGAGAACAGCTCTAGAACTCTAGCTGTCGCGATTTTTGAATCTGCACTTCCGTGTTGGAGAATGATTAGCATTGAAGACTCAAAATGTTGCTTTTCTAGTACTATCTTTGGTAATTTCTGTTTGTCTTCATAATCTTCAACTACAACACTACATAGCTGAACGATTTTCTGCAAAATAAATTTTGTTTACATGTTTGGAGATAATTTCGATGAGAATGCTACGAAGTTGATTGATTCCGGCCAGAAACTTTCGATTATGGCCGGATTCTAAGGCGAAGGAAGTGAGTCCAGCTATGATTTTGAACGAGTTTTCGTCGATTTCGTCGTGGTTTTGTTGTTTCATTTGATTGACAAGCTTGAGAGCTTGGTCCGGAGTGAGTGAGTTCGACTCGGTGGCGGGGCTTGTTTGGACCGAGTCGGACCAGATCCGGATGAGTCGCTGGAGAGTGTGGTTAGGGACAAATTCCTTGGTCTGAAGGACTTGCATCGTGGCCGGACACGTGTTGTGGCCGCTGTCTAGCCACCGTTGGATGCTGGAGCGGTCGTAGGTTACGCCGGTGCAGAGGCTCACAGGGGATTTCATCACGTCCAATGAAATCGGACACTTAAATAAGCTCGGAATCGTGATTTGCAGCTCATCCCTCACCATTTTTAACGGAGAGTTTAGAGAGAGAAAATGGGCAGAGGAAATTTCAGTTTTAGAGAGAGAGAGAGGTGGAAGACAGGGAATAGGGGATGGTATTAGAAGAAAGTGAGAAAGAGTCAAAGGATGGTTGACGTCAGCAGATTACTTTAATTGTGTATTTTTGCTTTACTTTTTCCTTTATTCTTTTTTAACACTTTGGTCAATGAAAAGGTTCTTCTAAATGCACCCGATTCACTTGTGTGTGTGTGTGTGTGTTTTTTTTTTTTTGTGGTTCACTAATTTTTTTAGTATATAAACAATTTTTTTTTAGAATATCTCAAAATTTGCAAATTTTATTTTCAGTTTACTTTAATTTCATTATTTTATCTTTATTTGTAAATGAAAACTTAATACATGATTTATAATGAGTATTTAGGCGCATTTTTTTATAGTAATCTTACTAGTTTTTAAAAACTATGTGAAGAAAATCAACTTTGAAGTTAATAAATTGTGTTAGGAGTGATAAATAAGGATTATTGTTGATCTGAATAATTACTTTTCAATATTGTGTAGATTTTAATTTAACATTTTTTTTTTTGGTAAGCTCACTAATGTTTAGAGAATCAATTTTAAAAGTGTTAACGTTAAGATTCGCTTCACGCCCCCAATCATCAAATAAATGTAGTTGGTCGATTTTATAATCAAATTTAATACGCAAAGATACACTACCAACAAGAATAAAATAAAAAAAATATCGCTCTCACGAGAAATTATTTAATAAAAAGTACCAAATACTAATTCAGAATTAAATTAATTTTATTTAAACAAATGATTTAGGATCAGAATTAAAATAATTAATAAACTACTATTAAATACCACTAGATTAAAATCAAAGTTATGGAGAATTAAGAACACAACTTCACTTATTGATCACTTATATCAATACACTTTTATTAATTATGCTCGCTTATTCCTGACGTTAATCAAGAATTTATTATTATTTATAACCACTTTTTAATGCATCACAAATGTATTAATCAAAATCCACAAATTGATATAATCAATCAAACACCCTAATTAACTAATTCACTATATTTTTATGTGAATTACAATTAAAAAGAGTTTAAAGCACAACTTTCATATCAGATTACATGCATCATACATGTATATCTATATCCTAAATACAAATCATGAATTCTATCACCATGCAGAAAATACAATCACATACTATTACGATCGATCTAAATCTATATTTCATCTCTGTAATTCATATAAATTATCACAAAGAATTGTTAATTCGACAATTAATCAATTATACACAAATCATAATAGTATAATCCCTGTAATAGATCACAATAATTAATAAAGAAGCATACTAAAATAAGCTACTTAATAAGATCCATCAGTAATCTTAAACAAGAGATTTAGTTCACTATTATCAATTAAAGTCTAGAATCCACAATTAAATAAACATTAAAGGACAAAAATAGAAGTAAGGTAGAGAATAAAATTTGTTGTCTGTAAATTTGAGACTCTCCTCTTGCTCTTGCTTTGAATCCTCAATAATCTCCAAGTTGTTTTAATATTCAATCCAATCAAAACTTGGATTTGTGAATAAAAGATAGAATCTAATGGAGTGTATCCCTAAACTAATCTACTCTCCTGGAGTCCCTATCTAATGAATAATATTGCTTATTTTATGCCTCACATCATGTATTTATAGGTTACAAGTCAAATCCCTAGCTTAGGAGGAAACTCAAATCCAATTTGAAGTCAAAAAAGTATCAAAATTCGAATCAGAAGACCCCAACTTATTATTAATGAAATTTAATTTTCTATTTATTATTTTGAAATAAGAAGGGTTGATTTGATTAATGTGAATAGTTATGGGTAAAATACGCAAATATTTCAAAATAAGCAAGTGGTTATAAAATATTCATTGTTGTCGGGAATATTCGTCACGAATATTCAGATCACTTTAGAATATTCGCATTTGGGCCCCATAACCTATAACTGAAAGCGATCGATGAAGAAAACGACAAATATAAGTTGTTTAAAATAATCTACAGAAGAAGTACATGCAAATAATAAGTTAAAATACTCTTGGTTAAAACACAAGAAGACACCAGTGATCGCACCAATTATCGATTCTTACGTAAGAAGGCACTACTCAATAATGGTTACAGAATTACCGCTCAAAGATTTTATCGATTTAATAATTGTCGCGCTTGATATTTTATATCATCATTGTTTCAATAATCATCATTACACAAAGATTTTCCATTATCTGAGCAATAATTCATATTATCCTAATAATATTATTAGATAACATTATTGGCAATGCCTAGAAAGTTCTGCTCAAGGAGAGGTTTGGTCACCTAATCATACCCAAGAAGTGAGAAATCCTTATCGAAAGCCCCTCTTCCTGAACCGCCTCGTCACAATATCAGATTCTCGTAATATTATTTGTGAATAATTAATTATTGATTCATATGATGAGGAAAATATTGATTTTATGTGGATATAGATGGAGAAAATTTTTAATGTGACAATTGTTGAAAATTGAAATTTTATCTTTTTCTCGATAAAATAATTCATTTAAATATATTATTATATTTTAATAATATAATAATGGTGATATTTTTACAACGAATGTGGGATATATGAGTATACGAGGAGGAAGAGTATTTTGTTGCAATAAATGTTTAAAACATGTTAAACATGTTGGTGGACCCCATTTATCGATCGAATTTGATTATAAATTGTAAAATCGCCTGCTTGTGGATTTTCGTCAATTTTTGTTTGGAATTTGGGAAAACTTCCTTCTCAAAGTTGTAGAGAAATTGAATTTCCTATGGAAAGTCGCGAGATTCAATTTTTCTGATAAAAGGGCTATTTATTATGAATTATTGAAGTTCAAGCTTCAAATAATTGATTTTTGGAAGTTTTAATTATTTTTAATAAGAAAACGTTTTTATTGTTTTTGGTGCACATGTGTGGTTGAAGTTTGAATCAGATTTGTAAGTGAGGGAAATTTGATTATATATATTATTATTATATTAAATTTTCTCGCTTGGTGTTCTAAGCATTTTCCTATAAATAGGTGCTTAGGTTAGAATTGAAAATCACACCGTAAACCCAAGTTTTCTCTCTATATTATCGAGCGATTTTTGTGAGTATTTTGAGTATAATTTGAGTATTGCTATACTATGCAAGTTCAAGTTCATAGCCTATATATCCTGTTTCAAATAAGAAGTACCGATCTTTCGAGGTAAGTGGATATTATTTTTTTTTCAGAATGATATTATTTCTTCAATATCATTATGTCAAATATTGATCCAAGTTTTATCAAATTTGGAACTTTTGCTCTGAGTTACTTATTCACGAGTTACTATTCACGATATTACATGATATTCACGTTAATACGATATTCACGCAGCACTAATCACTTTAATACTTCAAGACTATTCATCGAAAAAATGAAAAAAATTTTTCGTCTTCTTCTTTTCGTCCAAAATATCTATTCGGATACTAGCTTTGATCAGATCCATGTTTTGATCATTCTCGAATTTTACACCACTATGATTATTTTTGAGGTATTTTTAGACGTGATAAAACAAAAGTACTTAATCCTTAATCCTTAATCCTCACATTTTGTTTCACCGGATTTGCTTTTTTAAAATATTTTTCATCATCCTCACCTTAAATGATGATATTATTGAATATCTTCGGCCTGTAGTGCAAAAGATGAATGATTTCTCATGAATATCTTTCGTCCAGAAGTGCAAAGATGAATGTGTGTTTAGATTTATACACTAATTAATCGATGAATATCTTTACTCAGAAAAAAAGATGAATATTTGATTCCGTATGTATATCGATTGATGTTACAGGATAAAAGATAGACGATGAACTTTTAAATTCATACATGAAGATAGTAGTTTGCATTCTCTACTTAACTCTTCTAATGAATTATTATTTCCGGCATTAATATCGATTTAAAACTTGTCATGCCTATCAGATTCTATTAGATTTTTTCCCTCGTCAAGACTAATGATAATTTGTCAGATATTATCTTAGTCATAATATTCTTTACTCGGCTAGTGAGCTCACCCTTTTCCTTTTTGTTCCATTTTTCTTCTCGTGAGGCGTAGAATATAAATGAAAGACGAAGCCTGGGTAATGGAATGAAGTTTCTAGAGAGAGTTGTTTAGTAGTCCTCACCATTTTTGTAAAATAATGTATCAATAAATGTGATGAGGATTTATTTGAGTATAGATATTGTCTGTAAGATAATATTTGTATTCAAACTCACAGCTTTTATCGTTGTAATAATAAAGTTGAAGTTGCTTCGCACTCACGATCGACAACCCGTATGGGTGATGTATACCTATTTTGGGGCGCCACAAATGGTATCGTAGCTTAGTAGGATACGATCTCCATGAGATCTAGGAATAGTAACTAGAGGGGAGAGACGAAAAATCCTTCGCTAAAGGTGTCCTACCTAAGCTTATTTGTTAATCGGTCAAGATATAAGGATATTATGTGATATATTGATTTCTTAATTAACCCTTGTTTTATGACAATTTTGAGAATGTCGACCGAGAATATTAACAATGGAAATGAGACCGTGGAGACGCCTCAGACTCACCAACGAGGAGAACGTGCAACAGTCGGCAATGTTCTTCCCGTGAACAACACCACCGAAAGCGTATGATGAACGAGGGATGTTTAGAAGCTTTTGCAGCTCACGCAAAATCGCATTTAGGAGACTCGTGTTCAAAATACGTGAGGAAATGATAAGAATTCACCACTCATTGTCACAAACAAGCAGCTTCAAAGAGTCAGACCACCAGATTTAAGGGAAAGCCAGATCCGATCACGGGCGTAAACACGAGTCAAGCAAATTACCAAGATATTCGATGTCTGGGATGCACGGAGGAATGAAGGTTCCATTCGCCACCTTTATGTTCCGTGGCGAGGCAGCGTATCATCGGTGGGAGTCTCGTGAAGCTGCACTCCATCCAAATTACTCTCAAGATGTCTCGGGAGACGCTTTCAGAATTATTTAATGACAAATACTTTCCTCGAAGTGTTCATTATAAGAAGGAAGTGGAGTTCATCGATTAGAACAAAACAATACGACGTGTCTCAAAGACGAGGCAAAAGTTTACAGAGTTATCCAGTTTACACTTCATTCGGGTGGAGAATGAGGAACGATGACGCGGATGTTTCTAAGAGGTTCAAACCCAAGATACGCCAATATCTCATTTCTCATAAATTTTCTCTATTCAGATGTTGTTAATTGTGGCTCAATTATTAGAGCGAGATAACGAGTACATGCTCAACCGAGGGACCACAAACCAGATCGCATCTAGAGATAAGCAACAATGTAATAATGATAACCAAATGAGAAAGAAAGAAATGATGACACAAAAATGGTAACCACTCCGTGGTAATCATGGCCATGAAAATAGAAGAAGCGAGTCGAGGAGAGATTTAAAAAGAGGAGATTTAACAACGACTTATGTGAAGACGACAAAGGTTTAAAAGAATCGGTTCTAAGGAGAGAGAACGACCACCCATTATATGCTACAAATGCGAAAAGAGGGACATATCACCAAACCGCCCACAACAGCTTCAAGGTATGCTATAATTGTGGAAAGGAAGGACATATCGCCGAGATCAGACGCAGAATAAAACCTAGTTCAATGGGGACGGTGACTCAAAAGATCGTTCCTAGAAAAGTCAAAGTCAACGATTCCTGAAGAGCGCTTTGTCAGATCGTCATAATGCGAGAACCCAAACGAGGTGATCACGGTAAGCTATTTATAAATTCTTACAAGTTTATACCTTACTTGATACCGGCATACCCATTCATTTATCTCTCCCGCACGTGCTCAACGCTTAAACTCGACCGAGAAATTAGACTTCGACCTATCTCGTGGAAACTCCGCTAGAGAAACTTTCATCACATCCACTGCTTATAAATCTTGCTTGATTCAAGTCAAGATCACCTTACCCGTCAATTTTATCTCTTTAAAGATACTTGCTTTTGATGTGATTTTAGGATTGATCGTTAACTACTCATCATGCCAAAATTGATTATTTTCGTAAGGTTGTTAGTTTTCATATTCCTAACCAACCTCGTTGTATTTAATTCAAGCAACTAAACCATTAAAATCAATCACCGCTATATCTAATCATAAAGCTATTCGCTTATCAAAAACGAATGTCAAGCTTTCTTAGCCCATGTTATGGATTTGAATAAAGACACGCCAAATTTGAATAATATTCCCGCTTGTTATCGATTTTCCGACGATTTCAAGAACTTCCCTGCCTACCCCGTAACGTGAAGTCAATTCTTTATCGATCTCAACCCGGTACAAAGCCCATTTCTAAAACCCCATATCGAATGGCTCCTATCAACTTCAGAGTTAAAGGTCCAACTACAGAATTGTTGGACATCTAAGCTTCATTCTGGCCCCAAGACATCTCCTCGGGGTGCTCCTGCTTTATTCAGAAAGAAGAAAGACGGAGTATGCGATTTTGTATTGACTATCTGAATCGAACCATGTCACCATCAAGAATAGTATCCTCACCGTATTGATGACTTGTTTGACCAATGCAAGGGGCACAATTCATTTCAAAAATCGATCTTCGCTCGATATCATCACCAAGATTAGAACCGAGGATATTCCAAAGACCGCTTTTAGAACTCCTAGACGGGCATTATGAATTCTAGTCATGTCTTTCTTGATTGACTAATGCTCCCGCGCTTTCATGGATATGATGAACCGAGTATTCAAGGAATATTTGGATCAACATTGTTGTTTTTATCGATGACATCCTCATATATTCCAAAAGTCGTGAAGATCATGAGCACCATTCGTTCGGTACTCCAAAGGCTTCGAAAACAAACTATATGCCAAATCAAGAAATGCGAAGTTCGCTCGAGGAAGTAGCATTTTGGGCACGCAGTGTCAAAACATGGAGTATCCGTGGACCCGCCAAGATCACAAAATAGGTATACACCACACCCATTCCGAGTCGCCAAATACATGGTACGTAAACAACTACAACTTTATTATTACAACAAGAAATCTGTGAGTTTAAATACAAATATTATCTTCTAGATAATATCTATACTCAAATAAATCCTCATCACATTTATCGATACATTATTTTACAAAAATGGTGAGGACTACTAAACAACTCTCTCTAGAACCTTCATTCCATACCCCGACTAAGACTCGCTACATTCTCGCCTCCCGAGAAGAAAAATGGAACAACAAGGAAAAGGGTGAGCTCAACTAGCCCAAGAAGAATATTACGACTAAGATAATATACAACAAATTATCGTTAGTCTCCAACAGGAAAAAATCTGATAATACAATAGACAACAAGTTTCATCAATATTCGCAATGAAATAATAATTCATGTAAGAGTTACGTAGAGAATGAAATCTACTATAATCTATGAATTTAATAAATTCCATCATCAATATTTTATCCTCAGAACATCAATCAATATTCATCTCAAATCAAATATTCATCTTTGCACTACAGCCAAAGATATTCATCAATCCACCATGTTCATCTCAACACACTGCTCATCTTTGCACTAAAGGCCAAAGATATTCATCACTTCTGGCCATGTTCATTTAAACACCGCTCATCTTTGCACTACAAAAGCCAAAGATATTCTTCAGAATCATGTCATTTCATCTTCGCACTCAAAGCCAAAGATATTCTTCAGAATCATTCATCTTCGCACTACAAAAAAAAGATATTCAATAATATCATCATTTAAGACCGAGGATGATGAAAATATTTTTAAAGAACGAATCCAAAGGAAACAAAATGACAAGGATTAAGGATTAAGGATTCAGACTTTGTTTTATCCATGTCCAAAAATACCTCAAAAATAATCATAGTGGTGTAAAATTCAAGAATGATCAAAACATGGATACAATCAAAGCTAGTATCCGTATTAGATATTTTGACTTAAAAGAAGAAATTTTATTTTTCTATGAATAAAGGCCAGATACGTGAATAAGGCCAGATACGTGAATAAAGGCCGATACGTGAATAATAAGAATCCGACACCAAAAGATAGAAATTCCACAAAAACATTTTCACGCTTCATTTAATAAGACTCGTGAATAAGAATCGTGAATAAGAACTCATGAATAATAAGAACTCGTGAATAAGAACTCATGAATAGTAACCCCGATATGAAAAAGTTCCAAATTTGATAAAACTTCAGATCAATATTTCAAAGATAATGATATCAAGAAATAATATCATTACGAAAAAAAATAATATCCCTTACCTCAAAGAATCAAGATTTCTAAGGAAAGGCTCAAGTGATGTCAAATGAAACTTGTACCGAATAAAGAACTCTCAAAGTATCTAAATACTCACAAAATACGCCAATAATATAGAGAGAGAAAGAGAGAAAACTTTGTTTCGTGTGATTTTCAATTCTAACTTAAATTTCTCTATTTATAGAAAAAATGTTAGCCTACCAAGGCATTTCGACCAAGCCACCGATGGCTTTACCTCGCTACTATTGCCACCCACCACATTTGAAATAAAATTCAGCACATTTTTTCACCAACCACAAGTGGGGCCCACTCAATTCTAGAATTTTCCACCAAAATCAATTATAAACCTAATTTCCTAATCCGACACCTCTTAAAATTCATAACAAATCATTCGTGAATTTTTAATCTGCTCAAAATTTGTGGACATATACTCAACTTATGTATGTATAACATACCCAAAAATTACTACAATCCAACTATTTGATTAAAAATTATAACCCCACAATATATATCTCAAAAACCCCGATTTAATTTTTAATACCTCCAATCCGATAAAATACCGATAAAACACCTCAACATTAATTTCTTCATTTATAACCACATAAATAAATCCATCATTTATATCCACATAAAATAAATATTTCTTTATCATATGAATCAATAATTAATTATTCACAAATAATATTACGTAATCACATTTATGACAACCAGTGCCGCTCCTGTGAAAGAGGGGCTTCCAATAAGGATCTCTCCTCATCGGGCGCCGCAATTAGTGACCAAACCTCTCCTTAGATGTAACTTTCTAGACATCGCCAATAATGTTATCTAATAATATTATTCAAATAATATGAATTATCGATCCGATAATGGGAAATATCATGCAAAGGACAATTATCGAACAACAATAATATAAAATATCAACGCAAAGAATTATCAATCAATAAAATAAAATATCAATAAGAATTACCGTGGAAAATTATCGAGTAAAGGCCATCTTACGTAAGGAATCAATAATTCAACAATATCGCAGTAATACCGCAAAGCATCGGCAACCACGCCAGACATCAGATTTTAACCACCGGGTATTCCAATGCCTTTAATTCAGAATAACTACGCCAAGTTATTTATAACCACCCAAACTTTGTCGCTTTCCTCATCCAATCGCTCACATGGGCTCACATGGGTCATACAGCATTAATATTCCCTTGACAAAGATTTAATATTCCCGACAAACGAATATTCCCTAATATTTCCACGACCAAACGAATATTCCCCAACAAAAATGAATATTTTATAACCACTTGCTTATTTTGAAATATTTATGATTTAACCCTTAACTATCCACATTAATCAAATCAACCCTTACTATTTCAAAATAATAAATAAAGGAAATTCCTTTTATTTAAAAAATTTCGGTCTTACAACCTCCTCCTCCTTATGAAATTTCGCCCTCGAAATCGACGACGCACTGTGTTTCAAAAGGTGAGGATACCTCGCTTTCATTTCCGCTTCCAATTCCTGTGTCATTTCTATAAAGCATGATTCCTCCACAAAACTTTAACTTGTGGTATGACCTTTCATACAGTAGGACATGCTCCTTCCTATCCAAGATCTTGACAGTACCTCCTCATACGCTAAGTCTTCTACTATCTCGTCCTGCTCTAACTCAATAACGTGGTTCGGTCTTTCACATATTTACGGCACGATATATGTGAAACACATTATGAACACGAGACATACTTTGAGGTAACGCAAGTCTATAGGCTACATTTCCTACTCTACCAAGAATTTGAAATGGACCAATAAATCGTGGATTCGAGCTTTCCTCTCTTCCCAAATCTTGTAACTCCTTCCACGGAGCAACTCGCAACAATACATGATCCCCTACATTAAATTCCACGCCCTTTCGATGAAGATCCGCATAACTCTTTTGTCGATCTTGTGCCGCTTTGTATACGCTTGTCGAATCATTAGATCTTTTCATACATATCGTATTAACTCCTGTCCCAACAATGTTGCTTCACCCACCTCATCCCAACATATCGAGAACGACATTTTTGTCCATATAATGCTTCAAATGGAACCATGCCTATATTTGTTTAATAACTATTGTTGATGAGAATTCCACCAATGGCAAGTACTTATCCCAACTTCCTTTGAAATCTAGGACACGTAGTTTTAATATATCTTCAAGAGTTTGAGTAGTCCTTTCCGATCGATTGCCCATCCGCTTCGAGGATGGTATGCCAAACTCAATCGTAAATTGCGCTCTATAGCTTTTCTAACCCAAAATCATGAAGTGAATCTTCGGGTCACTATCCAAACTATGGATACAGTGCATGCCATGCAACCTCACAATCTCATTCACGCATATACTAGCAAGACGCTCAAGGAATAAGTCTCCCGATTTGCAAGAAAAATGAGCAGATTTGGTTAATCTATCAACAATAACCCAAATAAGATTGATGCCTTGAGAAACCGTAGGAAGACCCGTAGAACGAAATCCATGGTAATGTGTTCCCACTTCCATTCCTAATCTCAAGTGGTTGCAACGAATTTTAGGTACTAGATGCTCTACCTTTACACGCTGACAAGTTAAACACATCGAGATAAACTTTGCAATCTCTCTCTCATATTATTCCACCAAAATGTATGTCAAGATCACGATACATTTTAGTACTTCCAGATGGATTGCAAATGGTGTATCAGTGCCTCCATCATAATCTTGTACTTCAAATCGTAGTCGTTAGAAACACAAAGTCTAGAGTGGACTCAAGTATTCCTTCTTCATCAATTCTCGCCCTAATAGCCCTTCTTCAGATTTTCTTCTTCATACGACGCACCTGCCTGCCCCTGCGGCTCGAGCAAAATTTAACTTTAACGAAAGTCGATTATACTCAGATATCATCACGCGGGTACCTAGAGTTTTCATCTCCATCTCTATTATTTGTAAATTATACGAAATTAGTCTTTGACAATATCGCACTCAGATTTGATATACGATCTTCTACTCAACACGCCGCCACCACGCTCGCTTCCAGATGGCATGGTCGTAATACGTACGAAATGAGTCTCCTCTCGAGTTCTTCAAGCTCTTCCCACATTCCTCGCTTCCATTCGAATTTTGTATCTCTACGAGTCACCGCATGATAATGGAATAGCGATTCGAGAATATCCTTCAACGAATCTCCGATAATAACCAACTAAGCTTCAGAAGCTACGATTTCGACATCGACTTTAGGTTGCTTCTCAACGCGACTCATATCCCAATCTTGATAAGACGTCACAATGACACCTATCACGCTTTACTATCGCATCTAATACGACGCCCCTATAGAGAGTCTCGCTTAGTGAATTCCACAAAAGGAAGTCACAAGATAAAGGCTCAGTACCAAATTTATAGTTGAATTTTTAACTCCTCAAGTTCAATAGAGCCATTCTATATGAGATTTTAGAAATGAGTTTTGTACCGGTTCAAAGTCGATACAAAATTTAATATCGCTTTGGGAGTAAGCCAAGAAATTCTTCAGAAATACATCAGAAAAAAATCAATAACAACAGAATATTATTCAAATCGACGTGTCTTTATTCAAATCCATAACACGGACTAAGAAAACTCGACATCCGTAATAAACGAACGACTTCATGGCTTGATATGAAAATGTTTGATTACAATGGTTTGATTGCTTGAATTCAATAACAAAGTTGCTTAGAATATGAAAACTAACAACCTTACAAAAGCAATCAATTTGGTATGATGAGTAGTTAACCTTAAAATCACATCAAAAGCAAATATCTCTATAGTAAATAAGGTTAATGTGTAATGTGATAAAGCCAACCCGAATCAAACAAGATTTCTAAACAACAGATGTAATGAAAGTTTCTCCTAACTGATTCTCCATAAATAGGTCAAAGTCTAATTTCTCCGTAGTCAAGTTCAAACGCTGAGCGCAAGCAAGAGAGATAAAAGAATGGGTAGAACCCAGATTCAGTAAGGTATAAACTTCGCAAGAATTTATAATTAACTAACCTGCTAACTTCGCTCGTTCCTCGATTTTTTGACCGGCCACGACAAACGCCTTCCAAGAACCGCTGACTTTGACTTTTCTCGACATCCTTTTGAGTCACCATTCACGCTGGATCGGTTTTCGATATCGCATAACTCGAGCGATATGTCCTTCTTTTTCCACAATTATAAAGATACCTTGAAGGCTTTCAAATAGCTTTGACCTTATATGTCCCTCCTCCTCCCACATCTCAGAGATCTAACCGGCGATCGCTCTTCCCCTAGAATTTGTCGATGGTGCCGATGTTGTCACGACGCCTTTCCCGCCATCGTTAAATCTTCTTTTTAGATCGACATCTCTTTCCATAATATCAACGCTGTCAAGCAAATTTTTACCCACGCATCACTCATTCTCACTGCTCGCTTATTTCTTCTTTCAAATTTCGATTCCAAATTTTATCATCTTATACTCGCCAAAGAGTGCTTCGCTCAAGATCACGACGGTAACACAAGCTTGAATCGTCAGATCCTTTTGCTCCACGATCGCCTCGCAATTTTTAGCCGCTTCTTCTAACTCATGAATACGATTTTGCAATTCTATATTTCGATCATAAAATACCTCTAATAAACTCTCTTCGTGTACCTCTTCTTCCTCTTCTTCCTCACTCTCACCGCTACCTCTCAAGATTATCTCTCTGCAACTATCAATTCTTCACTCACCACACGGATATCTCTAATTCTTCTTCACCGACATCACATTATCCTCGTCATGGATTAGAGGTGTTCCACGATCTCATTCACTCCATCATTAACGCTCTCAAAGAAGCCCATTCTAAAAAACTATCATAATAAAACAAGGGTTAATTAAATAAATTAACAAATCACATAATACCCCTATATATACGACCAACCAACAAATAAGCTTAGTAGACACACTAAATAAGGATTTACTCGCCTCCCCTCCTAGTTTTATTTCCCGATTCCCCGATCCGCCAGAGATCATATCCCTAAGCTCGATATTAACCGCGACGCCCCCAAAATAGGTATACACCACACCCATTCTCGAGTCGCCAAATACATGGTACGTAAACAACTACAACTTTATTATTACAACAAGAAACTGTGAGTTTAAATACAAATATTATCTTCTAGACAATATCTATACTCAAATAAATCCCCATCACATTTATCGATACATTATTTTACAAAAATGGTGAGGACTACTAAACAACTCTCTAGAACCTTCATTCCATACCCCCCGACTAAGACTTTCTACATTCTCGCCTCCCGAGAAGAAAAATGGAACAACAAGGAAAAGGGTGAGCTCAACTAGCCCAAGAAAGAATATTACGACTAAGATAATATACAACAAATTATCGTTAGTCTCCAACAGGAAAAAATCGATAGTAATACAATGTACAACAAGTTTCGATCAATATTCGCAGCTGAAATAATAATTCATGTAAGAGTTACGTAGAGAATGAAATCTACTATAATCTATGAATTTAATAAATTCATCATCAATATTTTATCCTCAGAACATCAATCAATATTCATCTCAAATCAAATATTCATCTTCACACTACAGCCAAAGATATTCATCAATCCCATGTTCATCTCAACACTGCTCATCTTTGCACTAAAGGCCAAAGATATTCATCACCATCATGTTCATTTAAACACCGCTCATCTTTGCACTAAAGTGCCAAAGATATTCATCACCTCATGTTCATTTAAACATTCATCTTTGCACTACAGCCAAAGATATTCTTCAAATCATTCATCTTCATACAAAAAGCCAAAGATATTCAATAATATCATCATTTAAGACCGAGGATGATGAAAATATTTTTAAAGAACGAATCCAAAGGAAACAAAATGACAAGGATTAAGGATTAAGGATTCAGATTTTTTTTTATCCATGTCCAAAAATACCTCAAAAATAATCATAAGGTGTAAAAAATTCAAGAATGATCAAAACACGGATACAATCAAAGCTAGTATCCGTAATAGATATTTTGGACTTAAAAGAAGAAATTTTATTTTTCTATGAATAGTGCCAGATACGTGAATAAAGTCAGATATACGTGAATCCGCCGATACGTGAATAAGAATCTCGACACCAAAAGATAGAAATTCCACAAAAAAAACATTTTCACGCTTCATTTTAATAAGACTCGTGAATAAGAATCTCGTGAATAAGAACTCATGAATAAGAACTCGTGAATAAGAACTCATGAATAGTAACCCCGACATGAAAAAGTTCCAAATTTGATAAAAACTTCAGATCAATATTTCAAAGATAATGATATCAAGAAATAATATCATTACGAAAAAAAATAATATCCCTTACCTCAAAGAATCAAGATTTCTAAGGAAAGGCTCAAGTGATGTCGAATGAAACTTGTACCGAATAAAGAACTCTCAAAGTATCTAAATACTCACAAAATACGCCAATAATATAGAGAGAGAAAGAGAGAAAACTTTGTTTCGTGTGATTTTCAATTCTAACTTAAATTTCTATTTATAGAAAAATGTTAGCCCACCAAGGCATTTCGACCACACCGATGGCTTTTACTCGCTACTATTGCCACCCACCACATTTGAAATAAAATTCAGCACATTTTTTCACCAACCACAAGTGGGGCCCACTCAATTCTAGAATTTTCCACCAAAATCAATTATAAACCCAATTTCCTAATCCGACACCTCTTAAAATTCATAACAAATCATTCGTGATTTTTTAATCTGCTCAAAATTTGTGGACATATACTCAACTTATGTATGTATAACATACCCAAAAATTACTACAATCCAACTATTTGATTAAAAATTATAACCCCAATAATATATCTCAAAACCCCGATTTAATTTTTAATACCTCCAATCCGATAAAATACCGATAAAACACCTCAACATAATTTCTTCATTTATAACCACATAAATAAATCCATCATTTATATCCATATAAAATAAATATTTCTTTATCATATGAATCAATAATTAATTATTCACAAATAATATTACGTAATCACATTTACGACAACCAGTGCCGCTCCTCAGAAAGAGGGGGCTTTCCAATAAGGATCTCTCCTCATCGCCGCAATTAGTGTGACCAAACCTCTCCTTAGATGTAACTTTCTAGACATCGCCAATAATGTTATCTAATAATATTATTCAAATAATATGAATTATCGATCCGATAATGGAAATATCAGGCAAAGCAGTTGACAATTATCAACAAACATAATATAAAATATCAACGCAAAGAATTATCAATCAATAAAATAAAATATCAATAAGAATTCACCGTGAAAAATTATCGAGTAGGCCATCTTACGTAAGGATCAATAATTCAACAATACATCAGGCAATACCGCGCAAGCATCGCGGCAACCACGCCAGACATCAGATTTTAACCACCGGGTATTCCAATGCCTTTTAATTCAGAATAACTACGCCTGTTATTTATAACCACCCAAACTTTGTCGCTTTTCCTCATCCAATCGCTCACATGGGGGCCCACACATGGCTACTACTGCATTTAATATTCCCCGACAAATTTAATATTCCACGACCAAACGAATATTCCCTAATATTATTCCTATTCCACCAAAACTAATATTCCCCACAAAAATGAATATTTTATAACCACTTGCTTATTTTGAAATATTTATGATTTAACCCTTAACTATCCACATTAATCAAATCAACCCTTACTATTTCAAAATAATAAATAAAGGAAATTCCTTTTATTTAAAAAATTTCTGGTCTTGTCTCGCCATCATTTCTTGCCGATATAGAGAGACTTATAACCTTGAACGCCTTGCTAGATGTACGTGAATGAGATTGTGAGGTTGCATGGCATGCCCGTATCCATAGTTTTGGATCGCGACCCAAGATTCACTTCAAGATTTTCGGGTTAGTTTGCAAAAGCTATGGGCACGGATTTACGATTCGGCTTTGGCATACCATCCTTAAACCAGACGGACAATCGAGAGGATTATTCAAACTCTTGAAGATCTATTAAGACTCAGATCCTGTACTTCAAGGGCGCTTGGGATAAGTATTTACCATCAGTGGAATTCTCCTACAACAACAAAGCTTATCGTGCAAGTATAGTGTGGCTCCATTTGAAGCATTATATGGACGAAAGTGTCGCTTCCAAAGATGTTGGGACGAGGTGGGTGAAGCAACATTGTTGGGACCCGAGTTGGTACGTATGACTATGGAAAAGATCCAAATGATTCGACAACGATACAAATGGCACAAGATCGACAAAAGAGTTATGCGGATCTTCATCGAAAGGACGGGAATTTAGTGTGGGGATCATGTATTGTCATGAAGTTGCTCCATGGAAGGAGTTACAAGATTCGAGAAGAGAGGAAAGCTCAATCCACGATTTATCGGTCCATTTCAAATTCTCGACCGAGTAGGAAATGTAGCCTATAGACTCGCTACCTCCGAGTATGTCTCGTGTTCATAATGTGTTTCATATATCTGCATTTCTTAAATATGTGAAAGACCCGAACCACGCTATAGAAAGTTAGAACCGGACGAGATAGTCAAGACTTAACGACAGAGGTACTTGCCAAGATCTTGGATAGAAGGAGCATGTCCTACGCCAAGAAAGGTCATACCATAAGTTAATGTTTTCATGGAGGAATCATGCTATAGAGGAAATGACCGGGAATTGAAACGAAATGAAAGCGAGGTATCCTCACCTTTTTGAAACACCAGTACGTGACGCCAATTTCGAGGACGAAATTTCATAAGGAGGGAGGTTGTAAGACCCCAACTTATTATTAATGAAATTTAATTTTCTATTTATTATTTTGAAATCGTGACGCCTTCAAAAATTAGGTATACGCCACCCATCTTGGGTCGCCACTTACATGGTACGTAATTTCAAATACAACTTACTAATATAACTGCTGTGGTACAATACGACATAAACCGTGAGTTTGAATACAATATTGTCTACTAGATATTATACAAACTCAAAAGGAGTCCTCATTACAACTATTATCACACTATTTCACGTAATAGTGAGGACTACTAATGCTATCCTCCGGACCATTACTCCGCTCCTCGACTCGTCCCAAATATGTTCTCATTTCAAGAAGAGAATAAAGAAAGAAAGGGTGAGCTCAATTAGCCCAAAGAAGAAATATTATGACTAAAGATAATGCGTAATAATTTATCATTAGCCTTCAACAAAAGTTAAACCGATAAAATACAATGTATAACAATTTTAATCAAGCGAATAAGCAATCCATTAAAAGAGCTGGTAGAGAATAAAGTCTACTATCTTTTAGGTTTTAAAAGGGTTTTATAATCAAGTATAATTTGAGACTCAAATTTTAATAAATAATCCACATCATCGAATCACCCCCGCACTACTACTACCAAGGATATTCATCAAATTATCAATGGTCACGACTATACCGAATCACCCCGGTCATAATCATACCAAAAACTATCCATCAATCGCATTACAGCCACCGAGGACTTTTATCACATCATTTATAACAAGCCATGATTATACCGAATGATCCTCGGTCATAATCATACTAAGTTCATCTATACACGTGTAGCCAAAGATAACATAATATAACATGAGGATGATGACAATGACATAATAATTCAATAAAACAAGTTCAAGAATTATTTTATCCAAGAATTATTAACGCCCAAATTGTCAAAATGATACTGCTTTTGTAGAGTAAAATTCAAGAATGATCGTAAGAATATTTCCATGAAAAGATATCGGATGAAACGCAAATATCAAGGATATTCTACTAATTTCATGGAGTATAAGTCAAAGTTTTAACCAACTAGGTATAATAAAGAATGGAATAACAAAAGAAATCACCACGCATGCGAGATTTCAGATGTATGTGTTATTCCAATGTAATAATAATAACTTAACCAGTCGTGAAATTCACACCTACAGTGATGTTCCAACAGTAATAATAAAGATGGAACCAGATCCTGTAAAACACACGATATGATATTCCAAATGTAATGATAAAGATTTTAACCAGTCCCACAGAAACGCATGCATGTGATATTCCAATGTAATAATAAAGATTTTAACCAGTCCTGTAAAACACACGCATGGATGTTCCAATGTAATAATAATAAAAAATGGAACCAGTCCGTAAAAACACATGTATAGGATGTTCCAAATGTAATAATAAAGAATGTCACTAAGTATAGGGTAAACCACGATATAAAAGTTATTCCAATGTAATAATAAGCAATGGAATAACAACAGCCTCTTCATGAATAAGAAAGAATAACACCCTTACTTTACAAACAAATAATATTCCCTACCTTAAAGAACTCAATATCGGGTAAGGTGAAGTAGTTATACTTTTCTTTTCTTTTCTCTATAGTTTCTCTCTCTAGTTTCAAAGAATTGGCAAAAAATAATGAAGCACTAGCCCTCTATTTATAGAAGATTTCTAGCTTAAAGACCGCCATGTGAAAAGGCAAGTGGCTCGACGACCGGTGATGTGAAAAGAAAAGTGGTTTCGACGCACCGTAATGTGAAACGACAAGTGGTTCGACGCCAGTAACGCTCGTAATGTGAAACGACAAGTGGTTCGACGCTCAGAATGTGAAACGACAAGTGGTTCGACGCTTCGGTAAAGGTAATTACTATCGACGAAGGTAATTACTATTCACAAAGGTAATTACTATCGACGAAGGTAATTACTATCGACGAAGATAATTACTATTCACAAAGGTAATTACTATCGACGAAGGTAATTACTATCGACGAAGATAATTACTATTCACAAAGGTAATTACTATCATGAAGGTAATTACTATCGACGAAGATAATTATTATCGATGAAGGTAATTACTATTCACAAAGGTAATTACTATATCGACGGAAGGTAATTACTATCGACGTAAGGTAATTACTATCGACGAAGAGACTCTTAGATGATGACATATACGGTCCCCATAAAATAATCAAACTTACCACAAATGTCTCATAATGCACTTTTATATACATCAAGGATCAATAAATATTACCACAAATCATTTTATTTTTAATCAACACATATTTAATCTTTCAATAATTATTAATCATTTATAACTTGTTGTCTCAATTATTGATTTAATACTATAACATATTATACATGATGATACCGCCACAATAATTGAATCAATAATATAAGAGATATGATGCAAAGAATTACTTCAGAGTAATAATCGAGCATACCGGTTGTGACTTCTCACGTAAAGATCAATAATCAATATCGTGCTACTATACAAATACGCCAGACATCGTACTTTTTTACTACCGGTAGTTCAACAGCTTTAACCAGAACACCTCCGCCGTTATTTTTATAAAAAGATAATTTTGTCGCTTTCTAACTACGCATAATACTTCCGCTATGGGGTCCACTAATGATCGAGCCGTCGCATTTAATATTCCCCGACAAAAAAAATATTCCCCACCAAACGAATATTTTATAACAACTTGCATACTTTGCAAAATTTATAAATACTACCCACAACTATAATATTATCTTAAATTCACACCATAATATTAAAAATTATTTTTGACAAAATTTAAATCTTTATCGATAAAATCAGGGTCTCACAATCTCCTCTCCTTATGGAATTTTGCCCTCGAAATTAGGGTACGTACACTGTATGATAAAGAGGTGAGGATACCTTGAATACCTTTATCGTTAAAAATATTAAATTCATCTTCTAAATCCTACCAAAGATATTCATTAACAATTCATCTTTGCAATACAGCCAAAGATATATATAACTCAGAAAACCAATAATACCGAGACTCAATTTAATAGTATCACAACCACGAATTATCCATGACTATCGCCAAGGATATTCGTGTTTTCAATTACTACCATGATTATACCGAATAACCTTGGTCATAATCATACCAAGTCTATCAATGCACTACTACTAAAGATGACTTTTACTACATCCATGAATTAATATTTCATCACCGAGACTCAAATTTCAATAATTAATCCATATCATCGAATCATCCCCGCACTACGTGCCAAGGATATATCATTAAGATCACGACCACTAATTATCCATGCACTACGGCTAAAGATAATCGTATTCATTAAGATCACGACCACAAATTATCCATGCACTACTACCAAAGATAATCGTGTATTCATTAAGATCACGACCACAAATTATCCATGACTACTACCAAAGATAATCGTGTATTCATTAAGATATCACGACCACAAATTATCCATGCACTACTACCAAAGATAATCGTATTCAATTACTTTCTATGATTATACAATCGAATAATCCTTTGGTCATAATCATACCAAGTCCATCTATGCACTACAATTTATCCACGCCATGACTTTCAACATAATATAAAATTATCATGAGGATTATGATATAAAGAATCAATCAAAATGAGATAAAGGATAAATATTAAACATTTATAATATAAGAAATTTTATCGAAAGCCCTCTTCCTTTAACCAGCGTCACAATATTGTGATTCGTAATATTATTTGTGAATAATTAATTATTGATTCATATGATGAGAAAAATATTGATTTTATGTGGATATAGATGGAGAAAAATTTTAATGTGACAATTGTTGAAAATTAAAATTTTATCTTTTTCCTCGAAAAATAATTCATTTAAATATATTATTATATTTTAGTAATATAATAATGGTGATATTTTTACAACGAATGTGGGATATATGAGTATGAGGAGGAAGAGTATTTTATTGCAATAAATGTTTAAAACATGTTAAACATGCCTGCGACCCCATTTATCGATCAAAATTTGATTATAAACAGAAAATCGCCTCGCTTGTGGATTTTTCGGCCAATTTCGCTTGGAATTTGGAAAAACTTTCTTACGCAAAGTTGTAGAGAATTGAATTTCCTATAAAAACTCATGATTCAATTTTCTCGATAAAAGGGCTATTTATTATGAATTATTGATGTTCAAATTCTAATAATTGATTTTTGGAAGTTTTAATTATTTTAAATAATAAAAACATTTTGATTTGTTTGGTAGACTTATTTGTTGTCAAGCATGGCTGAATTCGGATCATAGATTGTGTGCGAGGGAATTTATATATAATATATTAATATTATATTAAATTTTCTCGCTTTAGTGTTCTAAGTAATTTCCTATAAATAGGTGTCTTAGGTTAGAATTGAAAATCACACCGTAAATCAAGTTTTCTCTCTATATTGTCAAGCGTATCTTGTGAGTATTTTGAGTATAATTTGAGTATTGCTATTCTAAGTGCAAGTTCGTCATAGCCTATATCCTGTTTCAAATTGTAAGACTGATCTTTCGAGGTAAGGGATATTTTTTTTTCAGAATGATATTATTTTTCAATATCATTATGTTGAAATATTGATCCTAAGTTTTTATCAAATTTGGAACTTTTGGTGTCGAGTTACTATTCACGATAATACTACACTATTCACGATATTTGACAATTATTCACGAATACTTTCAAGACTATTCAATTTAAAAATGAAAATTCTTCTTTTTCGTCTAAAATATCTATTCGGATACTAGCTTTGATTGTATCCATGTTTTGATCATTCTTGAATTTTACACCCCTATGATTATTTTGAGGTATTTTTGAACATGGATAAAACAAAAAGTACTAATCCTTAATCCTTAATCCTCGTCATTTTGTTTCAATCGGATTCGCTTTTTTAAAATATTTTCATCATCCTCGCCTTAAATGATGATATTATTGAATATCTTTGGCCCAGAAGTAAAAGATGAATGATTTCTCAAGAATATCTTTGGCCCGTAGTGCAAAGATGAACAGTGTTTAGATGAATACATAATTAATCTGATGAATATCTTCGGCCCGTAGTAGTAAAGATGAATATTTGATTCCGTATGTATATCGATTGATGTTACAAGGATAAAAGATAGACGATGAACTTTTAAATTCATACATGTAAGATAGTAGTTTGCATTATCTACTTAACTCTTCTAATGAATTATTATTTTCACGCGAATATTGATTTAAAATTTGTCAGCCTATCAGTATTCTATTAGATTTTTCCCCTCATTGAAGACTAATGATAATTTTTGTATATTATCTTAGTCATAATATTCTTTACCGGGCTAGTTGAGCTCACCCTTTTCCTTTTTGTTCCATTTTTCTTCTCAAGATGCGAGAATATAATGAGTACGAGTTCTGGGTATGGAATGAAGGTTCTGAATGTTGTTGCTTAGTAGTCCTCACCATTTTTGTAAAATAAATGTACCAATAAATGTGATGAGGATTTATTTGAGTATAGATATTGTCTAAAGATAATATTTGTATTCAAACTCACAGCTTTCTCGTTGTAATAATAAA
Organism: Panax quinquefolius; assembly: GCA_020205615.1. Classification (NCBI taxonomy): domain Eukaryota; kingdom Viridiplantae; phylum Streptophyta; class Magnoliopsida; order Apiales; family Araliaceae; genus Panax; species Panax quinquefolius. The sequence continues at coordinate 105,688 of JAINUW010000645.1, read as the reverse complement.
GTTGTAGTTGTTTATTGCACTACGTATTGACAACCTCGTAATGGGTGATGTATACCTATTTTGGGGCGCCACAATTGGTATCGTAGCTTAGGATATGATCTCCGCGAGATCTGGGAATAGAATCTAGAGGGGAGAGACGAGTAAATCCTTCGCTAGGTGTCCTACCCAAGCTTATTTGTTAGTTGGTCAAGATATTGGGATATTATGTGATATATTGATTTCCTTAATTAACCCTTATTTTATGACAAAGATTTGAGAATGTCGACCGAGAATATTAACAATGGAAATGAGACCGTGGAGACGACTCGACTCACCAACGAGGAGAACGTGCAACAGTCGGGCAATGTTCCTCCCGTGAACAACACCATCGAGCGTAGATGATGAACGATGGGATGTTTAGAAGTTTTTTCAGCTCACGCAAAACCGCATTTGTGGAGACTCGTGTTCAAAATACAGGAGGAGAAATGATAGCAATTACGGGTTGTCACAACCAAGCGCTTCAAAGAGTCGGGACCACCGAATTTAAGGGAAAGCCGATCCGATCACGGCGGAAACATGGGTCAAGCAAATTACCAAGATATTCGATGTCTTGGGATGCACGGAGAAACGAAGGTTCCATTCGCCACCTTTATGTTCCGCGGCGAAGGCGCATCACCGGGTGGAGTCTGTGGAAGTGTACCCATCCAAATTCACTCAAAGATGTCTTGGGAGACGCTTTGAGAAGCTATTTCTCACGACAAATACTTTCCCGAATGTGTTCGCTATATGAAGGAAGTGGAGTTCATCGATTGGAACAAAACAACACGACGTGTCTCAAAGACGAGGCAAAGTTTGCAGAGTTATCCGTGTTTGCACCACATTTGGTGGAGAATGAGGAACGATGACGCGGATGTTTCGAGAGGTTTGAAACCCACATAATGCATAAATATCTCATTTCTCATAAATTTTCTCTATTCAGATGTTGTTAATAGGGCTCAATTGTTAGAAATGAGATAACGAGTATATTCAACCAAGGACCATAACCAGATCGTATTGTAGATAAAGCAACAATGAATAATGATAACCAAATGGAGAAAGAAACAGATGGACAAAAATGGTAACCACTCGTGGTAATCATGGCCATGAAAATAAGAAGCGAAATCGAGGAGATTTTAAAAGAGGAGATTTAACAACGACATTGTGAAGACGACAGTCTTTGTCAAGAAGAATCGGTTCTAAGGAGGAGAACGACCACCCCATTATATGCTACAAATGCGAAAAGAGGGACATATCAATTCAAACCGCCCACAACAGCTCAAGGTATGCTATAATTGTGGAAAGGAAGGACATATCGCCGAGATCAGACAGTGAGAATGAAACCTAGTTCAATGGGATTGGTGACTCAAAAGATCGTCCCGTAAAAGTCAAAGTCAACGGTTCCTAGAAGAACGTTTGTTGTGGATCGGTCATAATGCGAGAACCCAAACGAGGTGATCACGGTAAGCTATTTATAAATTTTTGCAAGTTTATACCTTACTTGATACCTAAGGTGCTACCCATTCATTTATCTCTCCGCCACGTGCTCAACGCTTAAACTTGACTCGAGAAATTAGACTTTGACCTATCTCGTGGAAACTCCATTAGGAGAAACTTTCATCACATCCACTGCTTATAAATCTTGTTTGATTCAAGTTGGCACCATCACCTTACCCGTTGACCTTATCTCTTTAAAGATACTTGCTTTTGATGTGATTTTAGGATTGATTGTTAACTACTCATCATGCCAAAATTGATTGTTTTCGTAAGTTGTTAGTTTTCATATTCCTAACCAACCTGTTGTATTTAATTGAAGCAACTAAACCATTAAAATCAATCACCGCCATATCTAATCATAAAGCTATTCGCTTATTGAAAACGGATGTCAAGCTTTCTTAGCCCATGTTATGGATTTGAATAAAGACACGCCAAATTTGAATAATATTCTCATTGTTATTGATTTTCCCGACGATTTCAAGAACTCCCCTGCCTACCCCCGTAACGTGAAGTTGAATTCTTTATTGATCTTGAACTCCGGTACAAAGCCCATTTCTAAAACCCCATATCGAATGGCTCCTATTGAACTTCAGAGTTAAAGGTCCAACTACGTGAATTGTTGGACATCTGTTTCATTCATCCTAGTACATCTCCTCGGGGTGCTCCTGCTTTATTCAGTAAAGAAGAAAGACGGGAGTATGCGACTTTCAGATTGACTATCTGGAATCAAACCATGTCACCATCAAGAATAGGTATCCTCTACCTCGTATTGATGACTTGTTTGACCAAATTACCAAGGGCACAATTCTTTTCAAAAATCGATCTTCGCTTACGATATCATCAAAAAAGATTAGAACTAAGGATATTCCAAAGACCGCCTTTAGAACTCCAGACGGGTATTATAAATTCTTAGTCATGTCTTTCTGATCGACTAATGCTCCTCGCGCTTTCATGGATATGATGAACCGAGTATTCAAGGAATATTTGGATCAGGTTTGTTGTTGTCTTTATTGATGACATCCTCATATATTCCAAAAGTCGTGAAGATCATGAGCAACATTTGAAGCTAGTACTCCAAAGACTTCGTGAAAACAAACTATATGCCAAATTGAAGAAATGCGAGTTCGCTTGAGGAAGTAGCATTTCTTGGGCACGTGGTGTCAAAACACGGAGTATCTGCTGATCCGGACGAAGATTGAAGCAATACAAAGTTGGGAGCAACCCAAGCCTGATGGATCAAGTCACGTGAGTTTTTGGGCTTACCGGTTATTATCTGAGATTCGTGGAAGTGTTTTCTCGAATCGCTACTCCATTAACCCACTAACTCGGAAGGATACAAAATTCGCTTTGGAGTGAAGAATGCGAGAAGAGTTTCCAAGAGCTTAAGAGAGACTTATTTCTAAGACTGTTCTAACAATACCATCTGGTTCGGATGGATTTGTTATCTACAACGATGCTTCGCAAAGGGTTAGGATGTGTTCTCACGCAACGCGGGAAAGTCATAGCCTATGCCTCATGACAACTTAAAGTGTATGAGAGGAATTATCCTACCATGATCTAGAGTTAGCGGCAATCGTTTTTCGCTTAATGATATGGAGGCACTATCTATATGGGGAGAAAGTGGAGATATATTCGCACCATAAAAGCCTTAAATATTTCTTCACTCAAAAGAACTCAACACGCTAAGCAATGACGCTGGCTCGAGCTATTGAAAGACTACGACCACACTATTCAATACCATCCCGAAAAGCTTAACGTGGTAGCCGACGCTGCGTTGAAGTAGAAGATCATATGCGGAATGAGTGCAATGATGTCAAGTATACGACGTAGCCAACTTTAATAGAAAAGTTAAGGTTTTCGCCACCTAACCGTGAGAATGACGCGTATGAAGAAGAAAATACAAGAAGGAGCTATTCCGAAGCGAGAATTGATGAAAAAGGAATACTTCGAGTCCACTCTAGACTTTGTGTTCCTAACGACCCTGATTTGAAGTACAAGATTATGATGGAAGCACACAATACACCATTTGCAATCCATCCTCGAAGTACTAAAATGTATCGTGATCTTCGACATACATTTTGGTGGAACAATACGAAGAGAGATTGCAAAGTTTATCTCGATGTGTTTAACTTGCCAATGTGTAAAGCGTGAGCATCTAGTACCTAAGGGTCCGTTGCGAACCACTTGAGATTCCGAAATGGAAGTGGGAATACATTACCATGGATTTCATTCACGGGTCTTCCTACTTGGTTTCTCAAGGCATCAATGTTATTTGGGTTATTGTTGATAGATTAACCAAGTCCGCTTTCATTTCTTGCCGACACGGAGACTTATTCCTTGAACGCCTTGCTAGTATGTACGTGAATGAGATTGTGAGGTTGTATGGCATGCCCGAGATCCATAGTTTCGGATCGCGACCCAAGATTCACTTCAAGATTTTGGGTTAGCTTGCAAAAAGCTATGGGCACGGATTTACGATTCAGTTTTCGATACCATCCTCAAACTGGACGGACAATCGAAAAGGACTATTCAAACTCTTGAAGATTTATTAAGACTTTGTGTCCTGACTTCAAGGGCGCTTGGGATAAGTATTTGCCATTGGTGGAATTCTCCTACAACAACAGCTTATCGACAAGATAAAGTATAGGTGTGGCTCCATTTTGAAGCATTATATGGATGAAAAGTGTCGCTCTCCAATATGTTGGGATGAGGTGGGTGAAGCAACATTGTTGGGACCGACGCCTAAAATTAGGTATACGCCACCATCTGAATAGTACGTGTATTATGACTACCGAAAAGATCCAAATGATTCGACAACGTATACGTATACAAGTCACATGTTCCAAACCAAGACAAGATCGACAAAAGAGTTATCTTTCACGTGTTTAGATCTTCATCGAAAGGATGATGGAATTTAAGCGTAGGGATCATGTATTGTTGCTCCGTGTTGCTCCATGGAAGGAGTTACAAGATTTGGGAAGAGAGGAAAGCTCAATCCACGATTTATCGGTCCATTTCAAATTCTTGACCGAGTAGGAAATGTAGCCTATAGACTGCGTTACCTCCAGAAAGGTATGTCTCAAACTTTCTCTCTATAGTTCACGTAATGTGTTTCACATATATCGTACTTCGTAAATATGTGAAAGACCGAACCACGCTATATAGAGTTAGAACCTGATGAGATAATGCCAGAAGACTTAACGTATGAGGAGGTACTGTAACAGAAGCAATCGAATAATCCCCATCTAATCATACCAAGTCCATCTAATCGGTCTGTATTTGACTCGATATGAATTAATCAAGCTTCGGAAGGATATTCATTAAGATCAATGACAATAAATTCATCGACACTACTACTAAGATAATCAGGATTACTTGCATGATTATTTAATCGAAGGACTAAATTTCAGCAATAATACGCACTAACCAAAGATAATTGTTTTCAACTTGCCATGATTATGCCATCAATCCCCTCATTACAATCATACCAAGTCCATCTACCATCGTGAAGCCATGTATTTACCACTACGAGACTCGATTAATCCATCATCGTAATCACCTCGCATCTACGTGCCAAGGATATTCATTAGTATCATCTAATTGGCTAAATTATCTAACTTACTAAAGATAATCGCTATCTTAATCCAAGTCCATCTATGCACGTATCCTCTAAGTCATAAGATCTAATAACATTAAATATTATAACAATATTTTAATCACGCATCACTACTTAGCGTTACGGAAAACCTAAATATTGAAATAGCTACAACTTGCCTATTTTTTGGTCGAATAATTTATACCAAATACTTTCATGTCCCAAAAGGCCAGAATGTGGCCGAGCTCTAAAATACAATAAAATCAGTCCACACAAAATCTACAACACCTTTTCCAGTAATTCCAATTCTTCCGCCGTTATAAAATTCAAAATATAATAAGAGAGATCAATTGAATTTCATGTTACGCTTTTCATTCCATTCAACTTTTGTGATTTCTAGTAAGTCTCCATTTAAACTGCTCATTTAACAAGGTTAAATATTGGTGGTTTATAAATGGGTTTTGCACTACGATAATAATTCATGAAACTCACATTCATTCACTATGTCGCCTACGTAGTCCAAATTTTCTGCATTCGAGTTTGATATCACGTTAACATTTTCTTCAAACCTTACATTCAACTGATGGAAGGAAAGGAGCATGTCCTACGCCAAGAAAGGTCATACCACAAGTTAAAGTTTTGTGGAGGAATCATGCTTATAGAGGAAATGACACCGGAATTGGAAAGCGGAAATGAAAGCGAGGTATCCTCACCTTTTTGAAACACTGTGCACGCGTCACGTCAATTTAGAGGACGAAATTTCATAAGGAGGGAGGTTGTAAGACTCAACTTATTATTAATGAAATTTAATTTTCTCTATTTATTATTTTAAAATAGTAAGGGTTGATTTGATTAATGTGGATAGTTAGGGGTAAAATACGCAAATATTTCAAAATAAGCAAGTGGTTATAAAATATTCATTGTTTTCGGGGAATATTCGTTTGGTCGTGGAATATTCGTACTGTCAGGGAATATTCCTACGACGGCGCAGCCATGTGTGGGCCCCATAATGGAAAGCGATTGGAAGAAAAAAACGATAAATATAAGTGGTTTAAAAACAACGCCAGTAATTTACATCACAGCTATCTTGTTAAAATACCCGGTGGTTAAAACACGAGAGATACCAGTATTGCACCAATTATTGATTCTTACGTAAGAAGGCACTACTCAATAATGGTTACGAATTACTGCTCAAAGATTTTATTGATTTAATAATTCTTTGCGTTGATATTTTATATTGTTGTTGTTTCAATAATTGTCATTACACAAGATTTTCATTATCGAAGCAATAATTCATATTATCCGAATAATATTATTAGATAACATTATTGGCAATGTCTAGAAAGTTCTGCTCAAGGAGAGGTTTGGTCACCTAATTAAGGCCACAAGAAGAAGAAATTCTTATTGAAAGCCCCTTCCTCGGGAACTTCCGGTTTATCAATATTGTGATTCGTAATATTATTTGTGAATAATTAATTATTAATTCATATGATGAGAAAAATATTGATTTTATGTGGATATAGATGGAGAAAATTTTAATGTGACAATTGTTGAAAATTTAAATTCTATCTTTTTCTCGATAAAATAATTCATTTAAATATATTATTATATTTTAGTAATATAATAATGGTGATATTTTTACAACGAATGTGGGATATATGAGTATACGAGGAGGAAGAGTATTTTTGTTGCAATAAATGTTTAAAACATGTTAAACATGCTCATTGGACCCCATTTATTGAATCGAAATTTAATTATACCACAAAATCGTCTGCTTTGTGGATTTCTTTGATTTCTGCTTGGAATTTGGAAAAACTTTCTTCCGCAGTTATAGAGAATTGAATTTCCTATAAAACACGCAAGATTCGAATTTTTTGATAAAAGGCTATTTATTATGAATTATTGATGTTCAAATTCTGAATAATTGATTTTTGGAAGTTTTAATTATTTTAAATAATAAAACGTTTTTGATTTGTTTGGTAGACTTATTTGTTGTCAAGCATGGCTGAATTCGGATCATAGATTGTGTGCGTAGGAATTTATATATAATATATTAATATTATATTAAATTTTCGCTTTAGTTCTAAAGCAATTTCCTATAAATAGGTGCTTAGGTTAGAATTGAAAATCACACCGTAAACTCAAGTTTTCTCTCTATATTGTCGGCGTATTCTTGTGAGTATTTTGAGTATAATTTGAGTATTGCTATTAGGTAAGTGCAAGTTCAAGTAATAGCCTATATCCTGGTGTTTCAAATTAAAATCTTGATCTTTCGAGGTAAGGGATATTTTTTTTTCGTAATGATATTATTTCTTCAATATCATTATGTTGAAATATTGATTTGACGTTTTTATCAAATTTGGAACTTTTGGAGTCGAGTTACTATTCACGATACGACCTTATTCACGATACTGACACTATTCACGAATACTGACTTATTCACCGAAAAATAAAATTCTTCTTTTTGTCCAAAATATCTATTCGGATACTAGCTTTGATTGTATCCATGTTTTGATCATTCTTGAATTTTACACCCTATGATTATTTTTGAGGTATTTTTTGAACATGGATAAAACAAAGTACGAATCCTTAATCCTTAATCCTCATCATTTTGTTTCACCGGATTCGCTTTTAAAAATATTTTTCATCATCCTCGGTCTTAAATGATGATATTATTGAATATCTTTGGCCCGTAGTGCAAAAGATGAATGATTTCGAAGAATATCTTTGGCCCGTAGTGCAAAGATGAACAGTGTTTAGATGAACACGACTTAATGATGAATATCTTTGGCACCGTAGTGCAAAAGATGAATATTTGATTCCGGATGTATATTGATTGATGTTACAGGGGATAAAAGATAGACGATGAACTTTTAAATTCATACATGTAAGATAGTAGTTTGCATTCTCTACTTAACTCTTCTAATGAATTATTATTTCTCTAACTGCGAATATTGATTTAAAATTTGTTGTCTATTGTATTCTATTAGATTTTTCCCCGTTGAAGACTAATGATAATTTGTTGTATATTATCTTAGTCATAATATTCTTCTTCTGGGCTAGTTGAGCTCACCCTTTTCCTTTTTTGTTCCATTTTTCTTCTCGTGATGCGAGAATATAGAGAGTACGAGTCTGGGTATGGAATGAAGGTTCTAGACATAGTTGTTTAGTAGTCCTCACCATTTTGTAAAATAATGTACCAATAAATGTGATGAGGATTTATTTGAGTATAGATATTGTCTGAAGATAATATTTGTATTCAAACTCACGCTTTCTTCATTGTAATAATAAAGTTGTAGTTGTTTCGCATCATGTATTGACAACTCGAATAGGTGATGTATACCTATTTTGGGGCGTCCATGAAGTGCTCAAGAAACCTTCGTGCACGGGAGGCCATGCTTCTAGGTTGTGATAGATATCATATGGCCACGCAATTATCCTTGGTTTACCCAATAGACCCCAAAGAAAAATGAGAAGATTACTATCATATTCTTCCCAATAAGTGAGTCTTCTCTTGATTTATCATTATCTCCACTGCCTCAAATTGAGAATTATACTTCAAACAAACACCAAGATCATATAGGTAGTGCTCAGTAAATATACTCAAAAGTGGATGAGCACAACCCCGCCTTATGATGACACGAGGTTGTATGTCATTAGACATCTTGTATGATAGTGGCAAAACACTCTTTCAACGTTGGGTTCGCCTCACCCTAGTTGATTCACCAAATATAACTACTAAATGATGACCACCGCTCTATTCCATCATACCCCCGCTCGACCTAGCTACACTTTTATTACACGAAAGGAATTGAGAAGCAAAAGGGTTAATTAATATATCAAATATTATCCCTATACTCGACGTAACCAATTAAATACCAAATAAATTTAGGTAGGTCATACTAAATAAGTAATTCCCCGCCTCTCCCCTCCTAGTTCTTATCTCACATCTCACCAGGGGATCATATCCCTAAGCTCGATACCAACCGCGACGCCCCAAAATTTGGTATCGCCACCCATCTTGGGTCGCCACTTACATGGTACGTAATTTCAAATACAACTTACTAATATAACTCGTCAGTATACAATACGACATAAACATGAGTTTGAATACAATATTATCTACTAGATATTATACAAACTCAAAAGGAGTCCTCATTACAACTATTATCACACTATTTCACGTAATAGTGAGGACTACTAATGCTATCCTCTCGGACCATTACTCCGCTCCTCGACTCGTCCCAAATTTATGTTCTCATTTCACAAGAGAATGAAGGAAAGAAAAGGGTGAGCTCAACTAGCCCAAAGAAGAAATATTATGACTAAGATAATGCGAATAATTTATCATTAGCCTTCAACAAAGGTTAAACCGATAAAATACAATAGACAACAATTTTAATCATAATGGAATAAGCAATCCATTAAAAGAGTCAAGTAGAGAATAAAGTCTACTATCTTTTAGGTTTTAAAGGTTTTCATCATTTGTTATAGTTTGAGACTCGCCTTTAATAAATAATCCACATCATCGAATCACCCCGCACTGACTACTGACCAAGGATATTCATCAAATTATCAATGGTCACGACTATACCGAATCACCCCCGGTCATAATCATACCAAAAACTATTCATCATCGCATTACAGTGCCACCGAGGACTTTTATCACATCATTTATAACAAGCCATGATTATACCGAATGATCCTCGTCATAATCATACTAAGTTCATCTATACACGTAAGTCAAGATAACATAATATAACATGAGGATGATGATAATGACATAATAATTCAATAAAACAAGTTCAAAATTATTTTATCCGGGAATTATTAACGTCCAAATTGTCAAAATGATACTTTATTTTGTAGAGTAAAATTCAAGAATGATCGTAAGAATATTTCCATGAAAAGATACCGGATGAAACGCAAATATAAAGGATATTCTACTAATTTCATGGAGTATAAAAGTCAAAGTTTTAACCAATTTGGGTATAATAAAGAATGGAATAACAAAATAAATCACCATACATGCAGATTTCGCATGATGCGAGTTATTCCAATGAATAATAATAACGGAACTGGTCGGTGAAATTCACAACCGCTGTGGGATGTTCCAACAGTAATAATAAAGATGGAACCGGATCCGGTGTAAAACACACGCGAGATAGGATATTCCAATGTAATGATAAAGATTTTAACCAGTCCCGTGAAACGCATGCATGTGATATTCCAACGAGAATAATAAAGATTTTAACCGTGTCCGGTGTAAAACACATGCATGTGATGTTCCAATGTAATAATAATAAAAAAGCAGAACCGTGTCCTATGTAAAACACATGCATGTGATGTTCCAAATGAATAATAGAAGAATGTCACTAAGTATAGGGTAAACCACGTATACAAAGTTATTCCAACGTAATAATAAGCAATGGAATAACAACAGCCTTCTCTTCATGAATAAGAAAGAATAACACCCCTTACGGAGTACAACAAATAATATTCCCTACCTTAGAAGAACCGAATATTGGCAAGGTGAAGTAGCGAGATACTTTTCTTCTTTCTCTATAGTTTCTCTCTCTGCAGAGTTTCAAAGTGAATTCAATCCAAAATAATGAAGCACTAGGCCTCTATTTATAGCAGATTTCTAGCTTAAAGACCGCCATGTGAAAAGGCAAGTGGCTTGACGACTGGTGATGTGAAAAGAAAAGTGGTTTGACGCCTGTAATGTGAAACGACAAGTGGTTCGACGCCTGTAATGTGAAACGACAAGTGGTTCGACGCTTGTAATGTGAAACGACAAGTGGTTCGACGCCTGTAATGTGAAACGACAAGTGGTTCGACGCCTGGTAAAGGTAATTACTATTGATGAAGGTAATTACTATTCACAAAGGTAATTACTATTGACGAAGGTAATTACTATTGACGAAGATAATTACTATTCACAAAGGTAATTACTATTGACGAAGGTAATTACTATTGACGAAGATAATTACTATTCACAAAGGTAATTACTATTGGCGAAGGTAATTACTATTGACGAAGATAATTACTATTGACGAAGGTAATTACTATTGACGAAGAGACTCTTAGATGATGACATATGGGTCCCCCATAAAATAATCAAACTTACCACAAATGTCTCATAATGACTCTTTATATACATCAAGGATTGAATAAATATTACCACAAATCATTTTATTTTAATCAACACATATTTAATCTTTCAACAATTATTAATCATTTACAACTTGTTGTCTCAATTATTGATTTAATACTATAACATATTATACGATGATGATCTTGTGACAATAATTGAATCAATAATATAAGAGATATGATGCAAAGAATTATCGTAGCAATAATTGAAGCATAGGCGAGTGACTTTTCACGTAAAGATCAATAATCAATATCGTGCTACTATACAACTACGCCGTATTCATCGTACTTTTACTAACGTAGTTCAATGCTTTTAACGGTAACACCTCTGCCGTTATTTTTATAGAAAGATAAATTTTGTCGCTTTCTAACTACGACAATACTTCCGTTATAAGGGTCCACCAATGATTGAGCCATCGTCACGAATATTCCCCCGACAAAAGAATATTCCCCACCAAACGAATATTTTATAACAACTTGCATACTTTTGCAAAATTTATAAATACTACCCACAACTATAATATTATCTTAAATTCACACCATAATATTAAAAATTATTTTGACAAAATTTAAATCTTTATTGATAAAATCTGGGTCTCATAAATAGTAAGGGTTGATTTGATTAATGTGAATAGTTATGGGTAAAATACGCAAATATTTCAAAAATAAGTAAGTGGTTATAAAATATTCATTGTTGTTTGGAATATTCGTTTGGTCGTGGAATATTCTTTGTTTTGGGGAATATTAAATGCACCACAAGAAGATTTTGTGGTCCCCATAACTGGAAAGCGATTGGATGAAGAAAAACGTCAAATATAAGTGGTTTTAAAAATAACTACGTAGTTATTCTGAATAATCTTGTTTAAAATACTCGGTGGTTAAAACACAATTAGCACTTGCAGATTGCACCAATTATTGATTCTTACGTAAAAGGCACTACTCAATAATGGTTACAGTAATTATTGCTCAAGATTTTATTGATTTAATAATTGTTGCGTTGATATTTTATATTCTTTGTTGTTTCAATAATTGTCATTACACAATATTTTCCATTATCTATAAATAATTCATATTATCCTAATAATATTATTGGATAACATTATTGGCAATGTCTAGAAAGTTACGTCTACAGGGAGAGGTTTGGTCACCTAATTGCGGCCAAAGAAGGAAAGATCCTTATTGGAAAGCCCCTCTTCCTGGGAACCGCACTGTTTGTCGATATTGTGATTCTGTAATATTTTTGTGAATAATTAATTATTGATTCATATGATGAGAAAAATATTGATTTTATGTGGATATAGATGGAGAAAATTTTAATGTGACAATTGTTGAAAATTGAAATTTTATCTTTTTTGATAAAATAATTCATTTAAATATATTATTATATTTTAATAATATAATAATGGTGATATTTTTATAACGAATGTGGGATATATGAGTATACAAGGAGGAAGAGTATTTTTGTTGCAATAAATGTTTAAAACATGTTAAACATGTTGGTGGACCCCATTTATTAATCGAAATTTGATTATAACACAAAAAATCGCCTTGGTTTGTGGATTTCGGTTAAATTTACTTTGAATTTGGAAAAACTTCCTTACAGTAAAGTTGTAGATAATGGAATTTCCTATGGTAAGACGTGAGTTTCAATTTTTCTGATAAAAGAGCTATTTATTATGAATTATTGAAGTTCAAGTCTCAAAATAATTGATTTTTGGAAGTTTTAATTATTTTATTAAGAAAAACGTTTTATTGTTTTTTTTGGCACATGTGTGGCTGAAGTTTGGACCAGATTTGCGTGCGTGAGGAAATTTGATTATATATATTATTATTATATTAAATTTTACTTTTGGTTCTTCAAGCATTTTCCTATAAATAGGGTGCTTAGGTTAGAATTAAAAATCACACCGTAAACCCAAGTTTTCTCTCTATATTATTGAGCGTATTCTTGTGATTATTTTGTGTATAGTTTTAGTATTTCTATACTGGTGCAAGTTCAAGTCATAGCTTTATATCCTGGTGTTTCAAATTTGAAGATCGATCTTTCGAGGTAAGGATATTATTTTTTTCAGAAAGATATTATTTCTTCAATATCATTATGTTGAAATATTGATCTGAAGTTTTATCAAATTTGTAACTTTTGGTGTCCGGAGTTACTTATTTACGATACTCAAGACTATTCACGTATATGACACTATTCACGAATCACTAAGCACTATTCATCGAAAAATGAAAAATTTTCTTTTCGTCTAAAATATCTATTCTCGATACTAGCTTTGATTGTATCCATGTTTTGATCATTCTTAAATTTTACACCACTATGATTATTTTTTGAGGTATTTTTTGGGCGTGGATAAAAAAAGTACTTAATCCTTAATCCTTAATCCTTGTCATTTTGTTTCATTTGGATTCGCTTTTTAAAAATATTTTCATCATCCTCGGTCTTAAATGATGATATTATTGAATATCTTTGGCCTGTAGTGCAAAGATGAATGATTTCTGATGAATATCTTTGGCCCGTAGTGCAAAGATGAACAGTGTTTAGATGAACATGACCAACCGATGAAAAATCTTTGGCCTGTAGTGAAAAGATGAATATTTGATTCCAGATGTATGTTGATTGATGTTACAGGGATAAAAGATAGACGACGAACTTTTAAATTCATACATAGAAGATAGTAGTTTGCATTCTCTACTTAACTCTTCTAATGAATTATTATTTTCGCTGCGATTATTGGTTTAAAACTTGTTGTCTATTGTATTCTATTAGTTTTTTTTCCTGTTGAAGACTAATGATAATTTGTTGTATATTATCTTAGTCATAATATTCTTTTTCTTTGGGCTAGTCGAGCTCACCCTTTTCTTTTTGTTCCATTTTTCTTCTAAGGAGGCGAGAATATAAGCGAGTACGAGTCGGGTATGGAATGAAGGTTACAGAGAGAGTTGTTTAGTAGTCCTCACCATTTTTATAAAATAATATATCAATAAATGTGATGAGGATTTATTTGAGTATAGATATTGTCTAGAAGATAATATTTGTATTCAAACTCACGCTTTTCTTGTTGTAATAATACTGATTGTAGTTGTTTACGTACCATGTATTGACAACTCGAAATGGGTGATGTATACCTATTTTGGGGGCGTCACAGCAATCATCTTGGACCATCACTCCATTCCTTGACTAGTCCCAGCTGTATTCTCATTTTTTGAAGTGAACATTAAAATAAAAAGGTGAGTTCAACTAGACCAATAAGAAATATTATGACTAATGTAAGACCCCGAATTTTTTTTTAAATAAAAAAGAATTTCCTTTATTTATTATTTTGAAATAGTAAGGGTTGATTTGATTAATGTGGATAGTTAAGGGTTAAATACGCAAATATTTCAAAATAAGCAAGTGGTTATAAAATATTCATTTTGTCCTGAATATTCGTTTGGTCGTGGAATATTAAATCGCTGTCGGGGAATATTAAATGCATTGACGAAGACCAATGTGTGGGCCCCATAACGAAAGCGATTGGATGAGGAAAACGACAAATATAAGTTGTTTAAAAATAACGTACGTAATTATTACAGATTAAGACTGTTGGAATACCCTTGGTTAAAATCTGATGTCTGGCGTGGTTGCAGATGTACTACCAGTATTACACAGATATTGTTGAATTATTGATTCGCACGTGAAGGCACTACTCAATAATTGTTACGATGAGTTCTTTATTCAATAGTTTATTTTATTGATTCAATAATTGTTTGCGTTGGTATTTTATATTATTGTTGTTTCATAATTGTCATTTACAATATTTCCCATTATCGGATCAATAATTCATATTATTTGAATAATATTATTAGATAACATTATTGGCAATGTCTAGAAAGTTCTGCATCTAAGGAGAGGTTTGGTCACCTAATTGCGGCGCCAAGAGGAGAGATCCTTATTGGAAGCCCCTCTTTCCTGGGAACGACTGGTTGTCATAAATGTGATTCTCAGTAATATTATTTGTGAATAATTAATTATTGATTCATATGATAAAGAAATATTTATTTTATATGAATATAAATGATGGATTTATTTATGTGGTTATTAATGAAGGAATTAATGCTGAGATGTTTTATTTGTATTTTGTCGGATTGGAGGTATTAAAAGATCAAATTGGTATTATTACAGCTTTATTGTGTGAGTTATAATATTTAATCCGACCGTTGGATCGTTGTAATTTTTGGATATGTTATATATATATAAGTTGAATATATGTCCACAAATTTTGAACCGTTAAAAATGAGCGTATAATTTATTATGAATTTTAAGAGGTGACTGATTCAGAAATTAGGTTATAAATAATTTTGGTGGAAAATTCTAGAATTGGTGGGCCCCACTTTTGGTTGGTGAGAAATGTGCTCAATTGAATTTTCAAATGTGGTGGGTGGGAATAGTAGCGAGTAAAGCCATCGAGGTTGCAGAGTTAAATGCGCTTGAGCGTCTTTAACATTTTCCTATAAATAGAGGCTAAGTTAGAATTGAAAATCACACCGAAACAAAGTTTTCTCTTTCTCTCTCTATATTATTGGCGTATTTTGTGAGTATTTAGATACTTTGAGAGTTCTTTGTTCAAGACAAGTTTCATTCAAAGATCACTTCCGACCTTTCCTTCCAAGTCTTGATTCTTTGAGGTAAGGGATGTTATTTTCTTCTCAAATGATATTATTTCTTCAATATCATTATCTTTGAAATATTAGTTGGAACTTTTTATCAAATTTGGAACTTTTTCATGTCGGGTTACTATTCATGAGTTACTATTCACGAGTTACTATTCATGAGTTTACTATTCACGAGTTACTATTCACGAGTACTATTCATGTAAGCGTGAAAATGTTTTTTTTTGTGGAATTTCTATCTTTTGGTGTCGAGTTACTATTCACGTGTACGGCACTATTCACGATATCTGACACTATTCATCGAAAAAATAAAATTTCTTCTTTTTGTCCAAAATATCTATTCTGGATACTAGCTTTGATTGTATCCATGTTTTGATCATTCTTGAATTTTACACCACTATGATTATTTTGAGGTATTTTTTGAACATGGATAAAACAAAGTACGAATCCTTAATCCTTAATCCTTGTCATTTTGTTTCACTGGATTCGTTTCTTTAAAAATATTTTCATCATCCTCGGTCTTAAATGATGATATTATTGAATATCTTTGGCTTTGTGTGTGCAAAGATGAATGATTTCTGAAGAATATCTTTGGCACAGTAGTGCAAAAGATGAGCAGTGTTTAAATGAACATGATGGACCGATGAATATCTTTGGCCTTTAGTGCAAAAGATGAGCAGTGTTGAGATGAACATGACCAATTGATGAATATCTTTGGCCTGTAGTGTGCAAAGATGAATATTTGATTTGAGATGAATATTGATTGATGTTACGGGGATAAAATATTGATGATGGATTTATTAAATTCATAGATTATAGTAGATTTCATTCTCTACGTAACTCTTCTATGAATTATTATTTCATTGCGAAATATTGATCTCGAAACTTGTTGTCTATTGTATTCTATCGATTTTTCCTGTTGAGACTAACGATAATTTGTTGTATATTATCTTAGTCATAGTATTCTTTACTGGGCTAGTTGAGCTCACCCTTTTTCTTGTTGTTCCATTTTTTCTTCTCAGGAGGCGAGAATGTAGCGAGTACTAGTCGGGGTATGGAATGAAGGTTCTAGAGAGAGTTGTTTAGTAGTCCTCACCATTTTTGTAAAATAATGTATCAATAATTATGATGGGGATTTATTTGCGTGTGGATATTGTCTAGAAGACAATATTATATTTAAACTCACGGTATATATTGTGCGTATTTCACACGACATTTGTATTATTGAAGTTGTAGTTTGCTTCACGTGTACCATGTATTTGGCGACTTTCGGAATTGGTGTTGTGTATACCTATTTTGGGGGCGTCACAATTTATATCGAGCTTAGGGATATGATCTCTGGCGGAGATCGGGAATAGAACTAGGAGGGAGGCGAGTAAATCCTTCCGCTAGTGTGTCCTACCTAAGCTTATTTGTTAGTTGGTCAAAGATATAGGGATATTATGTGATATATTGATTTCCTTAATTAACCCTTGTTTTATGACGATGTTTGAGAATGTCGAATGAGAATATTAACGATTGGAGTAAATGAGGCCGTGGAGATGCCTGTACTTTACCAACGAGGAGAAACGTGCAACAGTCAGTGGCAATGTTCCTCCCGTGAACAACACCACCGAGCGAGATGATGAGCGAGGGATGTTTAGAAGTTTTTTGCGATTCATGCAAAATCGATTTGAGGAGACTCGTGTTCAAAATACTGAGGAGGAAATGATAGCAATTCACGGGTGGTCACACCAAGCGATTCAAAGAGTTGGGACCACCGAGTGCAGGGAAAGCCGGATCCGATTAAAGGCGGAGGCGTGGGTCAAGCAAATTACCAAGATATTCGATGTCTTGGGATGCGGAGAGAACAGAAGGTTCCATTCGCCACCTTTATGTTCCGTGGCGAAGCAGATTCTTGGTGGGAATCGTGAAGCGTACCCATCCAATTTTCGGCGTGTCGTGGGAGAGCGTTTCAAAAGTTCAATGACAAGTACTTCCACGAAAGTATTCGTCCTATGAAGGAAGTGGAGTTTATTAGGCGGAGAGCGAATAACATGATGGTGTCCCAATCTGAGGCGAAGTTCAGCGGAGTTATCGGTGTTTGTACCTCATTTGGTGGAGAATGAGGAACGTGTATGCGGATGTTTACGAGGTTTTGAAACCCGACATACGTCGATATCTCATTTCTCATAAATTTTCTCTCTATTCAGATGTTGTCAGCGGGGGCTCGGTTGTTAGAAGCGAGATAACGAAATGCGTTCAACCGAGGGACCATAACCAGGATCATCTAGAAGATAGTAGTCAACAAAATAACGATAACCGCGGAGAGAAGAATACGAGACAAAGGCGGTAACCACTCGGTGGTAATCGTGGCCATGAAAATAGAAGCGAGTCGGGAGGAGATTTTAAAAGAGGAGATTCAACAACGACCATGTGAAGGCGTCGGCGCCCGATGTGACTTGTTCCAAGGAGGAGAAAGACCATTGGTGGTATGTTACAAATCACGGGAAGAGGACATATTAGCCCAAACCGCCTAGCAGTTTAAGGTATGCTATAATTGTGGAAAAGAAGGACATATCGCTTTCGAGATTATGCGATATCGAAACCCGATCCAGCGAGAATGGTGACTCAAAAGGATGTCCCGAGAAAAGTAAAAAGTCAACGGTTCTTGGAAGAAGCGTTTGTTGTGACCGGTCAAAATGCGAGGAACCCGAACGAAGTTAGCACGGGTTAGTTAATTATAAATTCTTATGAAGTTTATACCTTACTAGATCTGGGTTCTACCCACTCTTTTATCTCTCTTGCTTGCGCTCAACGTTTGAACTTGACTACGGAGAAATTAGACTTTGACTTTATTTATGGAGACTCAGTTAGGAGAAACTTTCATTACATCCGTTGTTTATAAATCTTGCTTGATTTAGGTTGGCACTATCACATTACCTGTTAACCTTATTTCTATAGAGATATTTGCTTTTGATGTGATTTTTGGGATTGATTGGTTAACTACTCATCATGCCAAATTGATTGCTTTTGTAAGGTTGTTAGTTTTCATATTCCTAAGCAACTTTGTTATTCAATTCAAGCAATCAAACCATTGTAGTCAAACATTTTCATATCAAGCCATGAAGTCATTCGTTTATTACGGATGTCAAATTTTCTTAGTCCATGTTATGGATTTGAATAAAGACACGTCAGATTTGAATAATATTCTTGTTGTTATTGATTTTTCCTGACGTATTTTCTGAAGAATTTCTTGGCTTACTCCCAAAGCGATATTAAATTTTGTATCGAATTTGAACCCTGTACAAAACTCATTTCTAAAATCTCATATCGAATGGCTCTATTGAACTTCGGGAGTTAAAAATTCAACTATAAATTTGGTACTGAGCCTTTATCTTGTGACTTCCTTTGTGGAATTCACCTAAGCCGAACTCTCTGTAAGGGGCGTCATATTAGATGCGATAAAAAGCGATAGGTGTCATTGTGACGTCTTATCCAAGATTGGGATATGAGTCACGATTGAGAGCAACCTAAGTCGATGTCCAAATACGTAGCTTTCTAGGCATAGTTGGTTATTATCGAGATTCGTTGAAGGATATTCTCGAATCGCTATTCCATTATCGCGGTGGTGACTCGTAGAGATACAAAATTCGAATGGAGCAAGGAATGTGGGAAGAGCTTGAAGAACTCAAGAGGAGACTCATTTCAAACACATGTTCGACCATGCCATCCTGGAAAAGCGAACGTAGTAGGCGGCGTGTTGAGTAGAAAATCGTATACAAAATACGAGTACGATATTGTCAAAGACTAATTTCAGTATAATTTACAAATAATAGAGATGGAGATGAAAACTCTAGGTACCCACGTGATGATATCGGTATAATCGACTTTAATCGATAAAGTTAAGGTTGCTCGAAGCCACAGGCGGGTGATGATGCGTATGAAGAAGAAAAGTACAAGAAGGAGCTATTAGGAGCGAGAATTGATGAAGAAGGAATACTTGAGTCCACTCTAGACTTTGTGTTCCTAACGACTCGATTTGAAGAACAAGATTATGATGGAGGCACACAATACACCATTTGCAATCCATCTTTGGAAGTACTAAAATGTATCGTGATCTTCGACATACATTTTGGTGGAACAATATGAAGAGAGAGATTGCAAAGTTTATCTCAATGTGTTTAACTTGTCAACGTGTAAAGGCGGAGCATCTAGTACCTAAGGGTCCGTTGCAACCACTTGAGATTCCTAAATGGAAATGGGAACACATTACCATGGATTTAGATTCACTGGGTCTTCCCTACGGTTTCTCAAGGCATCAATGCTTTATTTGGGTTATTGTTGATAGATTAACCAAATCGCTCATTTCTTGCCGATCTGGAGACTTATTCCTTGAGCGTCTTGCTAGTATATGCGTAAATGAGATTGTGAGGTTGCATGGCATGCTGTATCCATAGTTTCGGATCGTGACCCAAGATTCACTTCAAGATTTTGGGTTAGCTTGCAAAAAGCTATGGGCGCAGATTTGCGATTTAGTTGACATACCATCCCCAAACCAGATTTGAACAATCGAGAGGACTATTCAAACTCTTGAAGATATATTAAGACTCGTGTCCTAGACTTCAAGGGTAGTTGGGATAAGTATTTACCATTGGTGGAATTCTCCTACAACAACAATGCTTATCGAGCAAGTATAGGTGTAGCTCCATTTGAAGCATTATATGGACGAAAATGTCGTTCTCCAATATGTTGGGATGAGGTGGGTGAAGCAACATTGTTGGGACCCGAGTTAAATGCGATATAACTACCAAAAGATCCAAATGATTCGACAACATATACAAACGGCACAAGATCGACAAAAGAGTTATGCGGATCTTCATCGAAAGGGCGTGGAATTTAGTGTGGGGATCATGTATTATTGCGAGTTGCTCCATGGAAGGGAGTTACAAGATTTGGGAAGAGAGGAAAGCTCGATCCACGATTTATCGGTCCATTTCAAATTCTTGACCGAGTAGGAAATGTAGCCTATATAGACTTGCGTTACCTCCAAGTATGTCTCGTGTTCATAATGTGTTTCATATATCTCGTACTTCCGTAAATATGTGAAAGACCCGAACCACGTTATAGAGTTAGAACCGGACGAGATAGCCAAGACTTAACGTATGAGGAGGTACTGTCAAGATTTTGGATAGGAAGGAGCATGTCCCTACGCATGAAAGGTCATACCACAAGTTAAAGTTTTGTGGAGGAATCATGCTATAGAGGAAATGACACAGGGAATTGGAAGCGGAAATGAAAGCGAGGTATCCTCACCTTTTGAAACACACAGTAATGCGTCGTCAATTTCGAGGACGAAATTTCATAAGGAGGGAGGTTGTAAGACCCCGAATTTTTTTTAAATAAAAGGAATTTCCTTTATTTATTATTTTGAAATAGTAAGGGTTGATTTGATTAATGTGGATAGTTAAGGGTTAAATCATAAATATTTCAAAATAAGCAAGTGGTTATAAAATATTCATTTTTGTCCGGAATATTCGTTTGGTGCGTGGAATATTAAATCTTGTGGGAATATTAAATGCATGACGTAGCAGCGACCGTGTGTGGGCCCCATAACGGAAAGCGATTGGATGAGGAAAGCGACAAATATAAGTTGTTTAAAAATAACGGGTAGTAATTATTACATACAAAAATTTGTTGGAATACCCGGTGGTTAAAATACGATGTCTACGCGTGGTTGCGCAAGAAGCACGCGGTATTACGCGATGTTGTTGAATTATTGATTAAATGCGTGAAGGCCACTACTCAATAATTGTTACGGTGATTCTTGTTCAATAGTTTATTTTATTGATTCAATAATTCTTTGCGTTGGTATTTTATATTATTCTTTGTTTGATAATTGTCACTTTGCAAAGATTTCCCATTATCGGATCAATAATTCATATTATTTGAATAATATTATTAGATAACATTATTGGCAATGTCTAGAAAGTTACATCTAAGGAGAGGTTTGGTCACCTAATTGCGGCGCCAGATGAGAGATCCTTATTGGAAAGCCCCTCTTTCACAGGAGCGACTGGTTGTCATAAAAATGTGATTACATAATATTATTTGTGAATAATTAATTATTGATTCATATGATAAGGAAATATTTATTTTATATGAATATAAATGATGGATTTATTTATGTGGTTATTAATGAAGGAATTAATCTTTGAGATGTTTTATTTGTATTTTGTCGGGATTGGAGGTATTAAAAGATCAATTGGTATTATTACGACTTTATTGTGTGAGTTATAATATTTAATCCGAATAGTTGGATCGTTGTAATTTTTGGATATGTTATATATATATAAGTTGAATATATGTCCACAAATTTTGAACCGTTAAAATGAGCGTATAATTTATTATGAATTTTAAGAGGTGGTTGATTGAAATTAGGTTATAAATAATTTTGGTGGAAAATTCTAGAATTGGTGGGCCCCACTTTTGGTTGGTGAGAAATGTGCTCAATTGAATTTTCAAATGTGGTGGGTGGGAATAGTAGCGAGTAAAAGCCATCAGTTTGCGGAGTTAAATGCCTTCGGCGTCTTAACATTTTCCTATAAATAGAGGGCTAAGTTAGAATTGAAAATCACACCGAAAACAAAGTTTTCTCTTTCTCTCTATATTATTGGTATATTTTGTGAGTATTTAGATACTTTGAGAGTTCTTTTGTTCAAATTCAAGTTTCATTCAAAGATCACTTGACCTTTCCTTCCAAGAAATCTTGATTCTTTGAGGTAAGGGATGTTATTTTCTTCTCAAATGATATTATTTCTTGAATATCATTATCTTTGAAATATTGGTTGGAACTTTTTATCAAATTTGGAACTTTTTCATGTCGGGGTTACTATTCATGAGTTCTTATTCACGAGTTACTATTCATGAGTTACTATTCACGAGTTCTTATTCACGAGTACTATTAATGAAGCGTGAAAATGTTTTTTTTGTGAATTTCTATCTTTTGGTGTCGAGTTACTATTCACGTATCTGACACTTATTCACGTATCTGACCTTATTCACGATATCTGGCACTATTCATCGAAAAATAAAATTTTTTCTTTTTGTCCAAAATATCTATTACGGATACTAGCTTTGATTGTATCCATGTTTTGATCATTCTTGAATTTTACACCACTATGATTATTTTGAGGTATTTTTGAACATGGATAAAACAAAGTACGAATCCTTAATCCTTAATCCTTGTCATTTTGTTTCCTTTGGATTCGTTTCTTTAAAAATATTTTTCATCATCCTCGGTCTTAAATGATGATATTATTGAATATCTTTGGCACAGTAGTCACAAAATGAATGATTTACGAAGAATATCTTTGGCACAATAGTGCAAAGATGAGCAGTGTTTAAATGAACATGGCCATAATGATGAATATCTTTGGCCTTTAGTGCAAAGATGAACAAGTGTTGAGATGAACATGACCGGATTGATGAATATCTTTGGCTGTAGTGCAAAGATGAATATTTGATTTGAGATGAATATTGATTGATGTTACTGAGGATAAAATATTGATGATGGATTTATTAAATTCATAGATTATAGTAGATTTCATTCTCTACGTAACTCTTCATGAATTATTATTTCACATTGCGAATATTGATCTCGAAACTTGTTGTCTATTGTATTCTATCGATTTTTCCTGTTGGAGACTAACGATAATTTGTTGTATATTATCTTAGTCATAGTATTCTTTCTTGGGCTAGTTGAGCTCACCCTTTTCCTTGTTGTTCCATTTTTTCTTCTCGGGAGGCGAGAATGTAGCGAGTACTTAGTCGGGTATGGAATGAAGGTTTTAGAGAGAGTTGTTTAGTAGTCCTCACCATTTTTATAAAATAATGTATCAATAATTATGATGGGGATTTATTTGCGTGTGGATATTGTCTAGAAGACAATATTATATTTAAACTCACAGTATATATTGTCGTATTTCACACGACATTTGTATTATTGAAGTTGTAGTTTGCTTCATGTACCATGTATTTGGCGACTCAGAATGGGTGTTGTGTATACCTATTTTGGAGGCGTCACAACTAAGATAATGCAGAATAAATTATCGTTAGCCTTCGACAGTATAACAACTGATAGAATACAATAGACAACAAGTTTTAGATCAACAACTACATCGGAACAAGCAATCCATTAGAAGAGTCAATCAGAGCATGATATCTAGCTACTATATTCTATGATTTAAAAGTTTATCATCAATTTTATCGCTAAAACTTAGCTTAATAAATAATCAACATCACTTAATTATCCATGCACTACGGGCCAAGGATATTCATTAGTATCACAACCACGAATTATCCATGCACTAGGGGCCAAGAATATTCGTATTTTCACCAGTGGTCATGATCATACCGAATTATCACTGGTCATAATCATACCAACAATTGTTCATCAATGCACTACGGACCAATGAGGAATTTTATCATAACATTTATAACATTACGAGTCATGATTATACCGAATGATCCCTGATCATAATCATACCAATCAACAGTCCATTTATGCACTACGGGCCAAAGATGACTTTCATTACAATATAAGCATAAAGATGATGACAATGATATAAGAATTCAATTAAATGAGAACAATGATAAATTTTAAAGATTTATAATTTAATTTATCCAGAATTCAGTAATGTCCAATTGTTAACATCATACTACTTTGTGGAGTAAAATTCAAGAATAATATTGTATCGAAAATGATTTGGATAGAAAAGAAATCAATTTTTTTCATGAATAGTACCTCGGGTGAATAGTACCCAAGTGAATAGTACTTTGTGAATAGTACCCCGTGAATAATACTTTGTGAATAGTACTCCAACATGAAAAGCTTAAAATTTAACAAGAATGTTCAGAAAATATCCTTGTGAAACGATACTAGATGAAGCGCAAATTTTAAGGATATTCTAGGGCTGAGCAAGTAACCAAATTGGAACTGAAACCGCACCAAAAACCTCATAAACTGCACCAATTAAAACCGCACCAACGGTTCCGGCGTATGTTGCGATTTTAGGTAGGTTGAATAACCAAATTTACGGTTCCGATTTGGTTACTAGCCAAAACCAAACCGCATAAAACCGAAACCGCACCATGTGTGTGTATGTATGTATTATCTCTAGTAAATTCTAAAGTTACTTTTCACTTGAACACGCTCAGAGAAAACTCCAGTCTTGCATTGTCATTTTTTCACCAATTGAAAGAAGATGTTAGAGGTTATAGAGTCAAAAATTAAGCAATTGGGTTTTGGAATTTTGAATTTGTTTGATGCGTTATTGGAGGGGCTTATAGTTGAGGGGCTCGAGCACTTGATGAATTGGTTAATGTCAATGCTATAATTATAATAGTCTAATAGATTATTTTTAGTCCTCCCTGCAATATATTTTATTTTATCTTCAGTATATACTTTTAATTTTTGGGGAACTAGATAAACATTCTTGCTTGTTATCGAATATATGGTCTCCATTGTTTTATATAGCGCATATTTTAGTTTTAAAGCATGCTTGATATAATTCTCATTGTCGACTTTGTCACTAAGTTAATTGCTCGATGTAAGTTTTATGTTAAATTTTATTGAAGGCTTAAACATTTTTGTTGTTTCAATTGGTTTTGGAACCCAAATCGCACCAATTAAAACCTCACCGCACACTTTGAAACCGCACCACTTTTAATCACAAGCGGTTTTAAAAGTGCGGTTTTGAATTTTTAAACTTTTCTAAGCGGTTTGGTCTGCTTGGACTTCAAACCGCACCAAACCGCACCATGCTCACCCCTAGGATATTCTACCAATTTCACGGAGTATAGAAGCAATACTTTAACAAAATGAGTGTAGAATTAGGAATACGAAATGAAATAATATTACTTACATACTACAGAGTATGAAAGAAAATATTATTTTATACGAATATTGAACAAAAATAATATCCCTTACGAATAAGAAATAAATAACATCCATTACCTTAGTAAAAGACTGAATACTACAATAGTGAAGTAACAGAATACTCTTCTTCTTTCTCTCTATATCTTCTCTCTCTATAATTGCTCTTGTGAGTTTTAATGAATTGGTGAGAATGAAAGAAGAAATGAGCTTCTATTTATAAGAAAACATAGTTTTGATAATTGCACGTTTAGGGACTCGATTTGTTACAGTATAGTACCTTCATCTTTACCTCCATTTTTAATTTAGTCCTTCAAGTATTATCAATATTGCACAACCTCCCCTAATAATACATGCATGTGAATCAATAGTTTCATACATGTGAACCAACAGTAATTTGTATGTGAACTAATTGTAATTAATTGCTCATTTATCCGATTAATTGCTCGTTTAGTCAATTAAAATAACAAAACCAGCAAATCACAGAATTACCTCTTTTGAGGGTAATTGGGTCACGAAAGAATTAAAGAAAATATTATAACTCACAATATTTAACAACCAGATCATTCCTAGGAAAGAGGGGGCTTTTCGATAAGGATTTCTCCTTATTGGCGCGCAATTAGGTGACCAAACCCCTTTCCCCGACAAAAATTTCTAAGCATCGTCAATAATGCAAATAATAATATGAATAACTTTGTCGTCTCAATTATTGATTTAATAATATAAACTATTGTGCAGATGATACTATGACAATAATTAAATTAATAATATGAGAGATACTATGCAGCAATTATTGTGACAATAATTGAATAAAACTGAGTGACTTCTCACGTAAGCATCAATAATCAAAGATACTGTACAATAACGTGTGCTACTATGCAACCACACGTATTACTGTACTTTTTCCACCGAGTATTTCAACAGTTTAACGGTAAAACTTTCGTCGTTATTTTTATAAAAAGATATTCTGTCATTTTCTAACTCCGACAATATTTCCGTTGTGGGGTCCACCAACGATTGTGTCGTCGTACGGATATTCTCCGACAAAAAGAATATTTTATGACAACTTGCTTAATTTGTAATAAATTTCACATATCACCCTTAACTTTAACACTTTATCAATTTAACAATTTACTAAATAAAATAATAATTATAAGAAAATTGAATACTTTCATTTCATAAAATTCGGGGTCTTACAGCCCCGGCGCTGGAAATAGCCTAGGATTAGGCGTCCCGACGCTGGACACTTTTTTGAAATTTTCTACTCTAACATCCTTTGGGAAAATGGTCATAACTTCTTTGTTCAAACTCCAATTTAGATGATTCAAGATTTTTCGAAAAGAAGAGAAATAGATCTACAACTTTAATTCTTTTAATTTTTTGAAATACTAGTTGAAGAATGCCGAAATTGGTGTTGAAGTGGCTTCTATGTGAATGGCAAGTCAAAAATGCGAATCTAGCAACCCCAAACGTCGATCCAAGTAATTTTTGTCCCAAATCCTACAAAATGTATCCCTAAACTAATCTACTCTCCTTAGGTGTCTATCTAATGAATAAGCTTATTTTATGTCTCACATCATGTATTTATAGGTTACAAGTCAAATCCCTAGCTTAGGAGGAAACCCAATCCAATTTGGAGTCAAAAAAGTATCAAAATTTACCTGAAAATGCGTCCAACTTGATCTGGCCCGACTCCATCACCCCGACGCTGCTCACGGCGTTGATTTTCCTACTCTGGGTGCCCCTACGCTGGAAATAGCCTAGGATTGGGATCCCCGACGCTGGACACTTTTCTAGAATTTTCTACTCTGACATCATTTGGGAAAATGGTCATAATTTCTTCGTCCGAACTCCAATTTAGATGATTCAAGATGTTCCGAAAAGAGGAGAAGTAGATATACAACTTTCATTCTTTGATTTATTCAAAATACGGGTTAGAGAAATGCCAAAATTGGCTCTAAAGTGGCTACTATGTAAATGACAGGCCAAAAATATAAATCAAGCAACCCCAAACGTCGATCCAAGTGACTTTTGTCCCAATTTCTACCAAAAGAGAGAGTAAAACACACATGAATAGACACAAACACTTAAAAAATACCAAAATATTAAGCTCAAATGCATTCTATTCATGAGTATAAAACTCACTAATCAAATACTCCCAAACTTAAACCTTTGTTTGTCCTCAAGAAAAATAAACAATTGTTATGCATAACAAAACCAAACATGATGCACATGTGAAATATAATCTACAATCCTATGAATCTGGCAAGAAAGTAGTATGAGTTTCAATAATATGCCGTAGAGATATCCTCAACAAACGAAAATAGAACATCCAATCAATGCAAATCAAAAACAGAAACCACTCCAGCAATATAAACCCATCATTACCCATGTAGTGTGTGTGATCGTTTACTTATTCTAACCAACTAATGACCAAACTGGATTTCATAATTTATTTCTTACGAGGCAAAATTAACCATTTAAAGTAACTATTTTCGTACACACAACAATTTCAGCTAAAATCATATATTTACCAAGTATCGAGAGTCCCTATGAAGTTTTATTCCTACTTCTTTTCTTAACGAGTGTGTGTTACGCTCCATCTCGTGCTAAAACTTGAATGTGCAATATCTGATTCTCTTAGGCTTTTCAGAACTACCCATTTAGTAAACTTTCAACCAACGACTCCCAAACCAGATAGTTTTAAGGAGCTAGGTGTAGAGACATCCTCTAGGGCTTACTCATTCGAGCAGTAAAGGCCACAGAACCAAACAAGTTAATATAATAATGCATATATAAATATTTTTCTTGATTTTCTTGATTATTCCCTCTTTTTTTCTCTTTTAATATTTATTCCTCATAGATTCTCCAAACTTGTTTATTTAGTTCCTTTTAGCCTTCATGTCAACATTTACAGATGTCATTAACATTTGAAATTCAATTTTCCCTTCATAAGATAATTATGAACTCTTTTGATCTAAATCAGTTAAAAAAAACAAATCTACGTGCTAACCAGTTACACAAGGTTCTGAAAAAATTAGATTACCATCATGAGTCAATTTAAAGTTTAGCACTAATTATCAATTCTGTTCAAATTAACATAAAATACCAATCTCATCATTGGTCAAGTCAAGACCACACCAATCCATCACATAGATTCATGCAAAAATACAGTTATACTACATGAATACATTCTAATACAACACATATATGAATATGCAATTAACTTCCATGTATTATATATAAAAACTAAATGTAACACGATCCTAACACATAAAAACAAAGAACTACCATGCAAATAACTAAATATATGCAGTATGACACTAAAATGCCCCCAAACTTAAGCTAGACATTGTCGTCAATAGCTGAAATAGGAAAAAGTAAAGCAAAGGAATTTTCTTTAAAATATAACAATCTTCCTCCTTGTCCGCTAAGTTTGGAAAATAGGCTAAGCACATGGAACAAATTGGGCACCACACTTAAATAACCTTTAAAACTACGATAGAATTTTTTTTATTAAATCCTAAATAAATGAAAATTCAAAACTACTAATATAAAACCTAATAAAAATAAAAACTAAAATTAAACTTGGGTTGCCTCTTAATAAGCGCTTATTTTATAGTCTCAGTCTGACTTCTTCAACTCTCTATCCAATTCCCCTTCGAAAATTGAGGAACTCTCTATCCATTAGTAGCAATGTATCTTTTGAGAGCTTCCCAACATAAAGGGCCATTGAATCACCGCCACCTAGCATGTTCTTTTTAAATAAATTCTTCTTTAACACCTTCAACTAGCTATGTTTTTTCCCAATTGTGTATGTGAAGAGATTATGGCATTGAAGCTTGTCAAACACAACTTATTCTTCTTCTATCTTCCCTTTCTCATCCCACCATGGCTCCAAAGTAATACTAGCTCTCATGTCACAAAGATCTTTGCGGACGACATGACTACTAATTGGGTACGAGATTACAAAACTGCTCGGATTCTCAAAATTTGGTGGAGAAGTCACATGTGACACTATCAAAATCGGCTCATCTTCGTGAAAACTCAAAGTTAAATCTTCGCCGACATTCTTTTCCTGGTCCCTAATTGTCTCCTCTCTTTCAACATCTACATCATTTGGAACATCCAATTGCAGATTTGGTTTGGGTTCTCCATCAGTCTCGGAATCCATGTCACAAGGCCAAGTGTCTTGAGGATAAAAGTTCGAGGCATTGATTAGTTGTTCCATCTGGTTCGTAAAATTTTGACTCGATATATCCTGACTAATCCTCATCTCCTCACTTAAAGCTATGAACTTGGACAAAAATTCCTCCAAATTTAAATTTTCTTCCTGTTGTAGTGGAGGCGACCACAAGAATTCCGGTGGGTATATTGGGCTTGGAGCATAAAATTGATCTTGATGAGTATGGCTCCATGAAAAATTCAGGTGATACCCCCAATCTTGATGATAGTTGTTGGGATAGGCATAATTGTTGTGAGAATCACCTCCATATTGTACCGACTCAAAATTGATGGCGCATTGATGACTCGGATGATTTCCATCACAATAATCACAAGTAACCACCACATTTTGACTACGTTGTGCTGCAAAAGCGTCCAACATCCTCGAAAGTGTCTTTATCTGTGCTGATAATGCAGAAAGTGCATCGAGTCCATCAATCTCTGCTCCCTTTGGCTGAGTCATTCTCGTATACGACAATTGATAGTCATAGTTGGCCGTGATACCTGAAAAGAAAGTAAAATAGGAAGAAAAATAAAAAAAAAACGTTTAAATTAGGACTAATTTGATTGAAATAAATATTGGCAAAAATTTTTAAACTATGTGACGCCCCCAAAATAGGTATACATCACCCATTCTGAGTTGTCAATAAATGGTACAGAAACAACTATAACTTTATTATTACAACAGTAAAACTGTGAGTTTGAATACAAATATTATCTTCTAGACAATATCTATACTCAAATAAATTCTCATCACATTTATTGATACATTATTTTACAAAATGGTGAGGACTACTAAACAACTCTCTCTGTAACCTTCATTCCATTACAGGACTACGTACTTCGCTATATTCTCGCCTCCTTAGAAGAAAAATGGAACAAAAAAAGAAAAGGGTGAGCTCGACTAGCCCAAAGAAAGAATATTATGACTAAGATAATATACAACAAATTATCATTAGTCTTCAACAGGGAAAAAAACTAATAGAATACAATAGACAACAAGTTTTTAAACCAATAATCGCGTGAAAATAATAATTCATTAGAAGAGTTAAGTAGAGAATGCAAACTACTATCTTCTATGTATGAATTTAAAAGTTAAATCGTCTATCTTTTATCCTGTAACATCAATCAACATACATCCGGAATCAAATATTCATCTTTGCACTACATGCCAAAGATATTCATCAGTTGGTCATGTTCATCTAAACACCTGTTCATCTTTGCACTACGGGCCAAAGATATTCATCGAAATCATTCATCTTTGCACTACTGAGCCAAAGATATTCAATAATATCATCATTTAAGGCCGAGGATGATGAAAAATATTTTTAAAAGCGAATCCAAAGGAAACAAAATGACAAGGATTAAGGATTAAGGATTCGTACTTTGTTTTATCCACGTCCAAAAATACCTCAAAAATAATCATAGTGGTGTAAAATTTAAGAATGATCAAAACATGGATACAATCAAAGCTAGTATCCGAATAGATATTTTGACGAAAAGAAAATTTTTCATTTTTCGATGAATAGTCTTGTTATAGTGAATAATGTCATATACGTGAATAGTCTTAGTATCGTAAATAAGTAACTCAAACACCAAAAGTTCCAAATTTGATAAAAACTTGGATCAATATTTCAACATAATGATATTGAAGAAATAATATCATTCTGAAAAAATAATATCCTTACCTCGAAAAGATCAAGATTCTAAATTTGAAACAGGATATAAAGCTATGACTTGAACTTGCACCAGTATAGAAATACTAAAACTATACACAAAATAATCACAAGAATACGCTCGAATAATATAGAGAGAAAAAACTTGAGTTTACGGTGTGATTTTTAATTCTAACCTAAGCACCCTATTTATAGGAAAATGCTTAGAACACCAAAGCGAAAATTTAATATAATAATAATATATATAATCAAATTTCCTCGCTTTTAAATCTGGTCCAAACTTCAGCCACACATGTGCCAAAAACAATAAAAACGCGTTTTCTTAATAAAAATAATTAAAACTTCCAAAAATCAATTATTTGAGCTTGAACTTCAATAATTCATAATAAATAGCTCTTTTATCGAAAAATTGAAACTCACGTCTTACCATAGGAAATTCCATTATCTACAACTTTACGTAAGGAAGTTTTCCAAAATTACAAATGAAATTGACCGAAATCCACAAGCAAGCGATTTTACGGTGCTATAATCAAATTTCGATCGATAAATGGGGTCCACCAACATGTTTAACATGTTTTAAACATTTATTGCAACAAAAATACTCTTCCTCCTTGTATACTCATATATCCCACATTCGTTGTAAAAATATCACCATTATTATATTATTAAAATATAATAATATATTTAAATGAATTATTTTATCAAAAAAGATAAAATTTCAATTTTCAACAATTGTCACATTAAAATTTTCTCCATCTATATCCACATAAAATCAATATTTTTCTCATCATATGAATCAATAATTAATTATTCACAAAAAATATTACGAAATCGAAATATTGACAACCGTGCGGTTCCTGAGAAAGAGGGCTTTCGAATAAGGATCTCTCTCTTCTTGGCGCGCAATTAGGTGACCAAACCTCTCCTTAGACGTAACTTTCTAGACATTGCCAATAATGTTATCCAATAATATTATTCAGATAATATGAATTATTGCTCGATAATGGAAAATCTTGTGTAATGATAATTATTGAAACAACGAATATAAAATATTAATGCAAAGAATTATTGAATCAATAAAATAAAAATATCTTGAGCAATAATTACTTTGTATACATCACCCATTCGAGTTGTCAATACATGGTACGAAAACAACTACAATCAGATTATTACAACAAGAAAAAACGTGAGTTTGAATACAAATATTATCTTCAAGACAATATCTATACTCAAATAAATCCTCATCACATTTATTGATATATTATTTTACAAAATGGTGAGGACTACTAAACAACTCTCTCTAGAACCTTCATTCCATACCCGACTAAATTACTCGCTATAATCTCGCCTCCTTAGAAGAAAAATGGAACAAAAAGGAAAAGGGTGAGCTCAACTAGCCCAATAAAAGAATATTATGACTAAGATAATATACAACAAATTATCGTTAGTCTTCAACAAGGAAAAATCTAATAGAATACAATAGACAACAAGTTTTAAATCAATATTACAATGAAAATAATAATTCATTAGAAGAGTTAAGTAGAGAATGAAAACTACATCTGTATTCTATGTATGAATTTAAAAGTTCATCGTCTATCTTTTATCCTGTAACATCAATCAATATATATCTGGAATCAAATATTCATCTTTGCACTACTGGGCCAAAGATATTCATCGATTAATCATGTTCATCTAAACACTGCTCATCTTTGCTTTTCACGGCCAAAGATATTCATCGAAATCATTCATCTTTGCACTACGGGCCAAAGATATTCAATAATATCGTCATTTAAGACCGAGGATGATGAAAATATTTTTGAAGAAACGAATCCAATTGAAACAAAATGGCGACAAGGATTAAGGATTAAGGATTCGTACTTTGTTTTATCCATGTCCAAAAATACCTCAAAAATAATCGTAGTGGTGTAAAATTCAAGAATGATCAAAACATGGATACAATCAAAGCTAGTATCCATAATAGATATTTTGGACAAAACGAAAATTTAACTTTTACGTGAATAGTGCAGATTCGTGAATAGTCTCAGAGTATCGTGAATAATAACCCCGACACCAAAAAAGTTTCAAATTTGATAAAAACTTGAGATCAATATTTTGGCATAATGATATTGAAGAAATAATATCATTTAAAAAGAAAATAACATCCTTACCTCGAGCGATCGATCTTCTAAATTTGAAACACCTGGATATAGGCTATGACTTGAACATGCACCGTATAGCAATACTCAAAATATACTCAAAATACTCACAAGAATATGCTCGATAATATAGAAAGAAAACTTGAGTTTACGGTGTGATTTTCAATTCTAACCTAAGCACCCTATTTATAGGAAAATCTTTAGAACACCAAAGCGAAAAATTTAATATAATATTAATATATAAATTAAAATTTCCTACGCCAACCTTCCAAGAACTGAATTCAGCTCATTCAACACACATGTGTAACACATCATAATGAAAAAAACGTTTTTGTTATTTAAAATATTTTAAACTTCCAAAATTAATTATTTGAAGCTTGAACTTCAATAATTCACAATAAATAGTCCTTTTATCGAGAAAATTGAAACTCGCGTCTTTTTATAGGAAATTCAATTCTCTACAACTTTCTGAAGAAAGTTTTTCCAAATTCCAAATGAAATTGACCAAATCCACAAATGAGCGATTTTACAAGCTATAATCAAATTTCGATCAAGAAATGGGGTCCAATAGACACATAAAACATGCTTTAAATATTTTTGGTAACAAAAACACTCCTCCTCCACATATACTCATATATCCTACATTCATCTTAAAAATATCATCATTATTATATTATTAAAATATAATAATATATTTAAATGAATTATTTTATAAAAAAAAGATAAAATTTCAATTTTCAACAATTGTCACATTAAAAATTTTCTCCATCTATATCCACATAAAATCAATATTTTCCTCATCATATGAATCAATAATTAATTATTCACAAATAATATTACAGAATCACAATATTGACAACCAGGCAGTTCCAAGGAAAGAGGGGGCTTTCCAATAAGAATTTCTCCTTACTGGCGCGCAATTAGGTGACCAAACCTCTCCTTAGACAAAACTTTTTAAACATTGTCAATAATGTTATCTAATAATATTATTCAGATAATATGAATTATTGCTTCGATAATGAAAAATACTGTGTAATGACAATTATTGAAACGACAGCAATATAAAATATCAACGCAGCAATTATTAAATCAATAAAATCTTTGAGCGATAATTATCGTAACCATTATTGAGTAGTGCCTTCGTAAGAATCAATAATTTGTGCAATACCGTGTGCTACTGTGTTTTAACCACCGAGTATTTTTAACAGTATTAACGGTAACAACTACGCCGTTATTTTTAAACAACTTATATTTGTCGTTTTCTTCATCCAATCGCTTTCCGTTATGGGGCCCACAAAAGATCTAGCGGCAGGTAAATGCGAATATTCCTCGGCAAAGAAGAATATTCCACGACCAAAACGAATATTCCCAACAACAATGAATATTTTATAACCACATGCTTATTTTGAAATATTTATGTATTTTACCCATAACTATTCACATTAATCAAATCAACCCTTACTATTTCAAAATAATAAATAGAAAAATTAAATTTCATTAATAATAAGTTGGGGTCTTACAACCTCCTCTCTTTTATGAAATTTAGTCCTCGAAATTGGCGTGCGTACTGGTGTTTGAAAAGGTGAGGATACCTCGCTTTCATTTCCGTTTCCAATTCCTGTCATTTCCTCTATAGCATGATTCCTCCACAAAACTTTAACTTGTGGTATGACCTTTCTGCGTGTAGGACATGCTCCTTCCTATCCAAGATCTTGACGGTACCTCCTCATATCGTTAAGTCTTGGCTATCTCTCGTCCTGGGTTCTAACTTCTATAACGTGGTTCGGGTCTTTCACATATTTACTGAAATACGAGATATGAAACACATTATGAACACGAGACATACTCGGAGGTAACGCGAGTCTATAGGCTATATTTTCTACTCGGTCAAGAATTTGAAATGCACCAATAAATCGTGGATTGAGCTTTCCTCTCTTTCCAAATCTTGTAACTCCCTTCCATGGAGCAACTCGCAACAATACATGATCCCCTATACTAAATTTCACGTCCTTTCGATGAAGATCCGCATAACTCTTTTGTCGATCTTGTGCCGTTTGTATCGTTGTCGAATCATTTGCATCTTTTAAAATGTAGTCATACGTACTGACTCCGGGTCCCAACAATGTTGCTTCATCCACCTCGTCCCAACATACTTTGGAGGCGACATTTTCGTCCATATAATGCTTGAATGGAGCCACACCTATACTTGCACGATAACTGTTGTTGTAGGAGAATTCCACCAATGGTAAATACTTATCCCAACCGCCTTGAAGTCTAGGACACATAGTCTTAATAGATCTTCAAGAGTTTGAATAGTCCCCTCTCGATTGTCCGTCCGCTTTGAGGATGGTATGCGGAATCAATCGTAAATCCGTGCTATAGCTTTTTGTAAGCTAACCCAAAATCTTGAAGTGAATCTTGGGTCACGATCCGAAACTATGGATACTGAGGCATGCCATGCAACCTCACAATCTCATTCACGTACATACTAGCAAGACATTCAAGGAATAAGTCTCCGTATCGGCAAAGAAATGAGCATATTTGGTTAATCTATCAACAATAACCCAAATAGCGATGATGCCTTGAGAAGCCGTAGGAAGACCCATGAATGAAATCCATGGTAATGTGTTCCCACTTCCATTTCGAGAATCTCAGTGGTTATAACGGACCCTTAGGTACTAGATGCTCCACCTTTACACGTTGACAAGTTAAACACATTGAGATAAACTTTGCAATCTCTCTTCATATTGTTCCACTAAAATGTATGTCAAGATCACGATACATTTGGTACTTCGAGATGGATTGCAAATGGTGTATTGTGTTGCCTCCATTATAATCTTGTACTTCAAATCGAGTCGTTAGGGACACAAAGTATGGAGTGGACTCAAGTATTCCTTCTTCATCAATTCTTGCTTACGAATAGCACCTTCTTGTATTTTCTTCTTCATACGCATCATTTCCCGGATTGGGTGGCTTGAGCAACCTTAACTTTTTCTATTAAAGTTGGCTCTGTCGTATACTTGACATCATCGCACTCATTCCTGCATATGATCTTCTACTCAACGCGTCGGCTACCACGTTCGCTTTTCGGGATGGTATTGAATAGTGTGGTCGTAGTCTTTCAATAGCTCGAGCCAACGTCATTGCCGCGTGTTGAGTTCTTTTTGAGTGAAGAAATATTTAAGGCTTTTATGTGCCGAATATATCTCCACTTTCTCCCCATATAGATAGTGCCTCCATATCTTTAAGCCAAAAAGCATTGCGCTGCTGACTCTAGATTATGAATAGGATAATTCCTCTCATATTCTTTAAGTTGTCATGAGGCATAGGCTATGACTTTCCCGTTACATGAGAACACATCATAACCCTTTGCTCAAGCATCGTTGTAGATAACAAATCCATCCGAACTAGATGGTATTGTTAGAAACAGTCTTAAAATGAGTCTCCTCTTGAGCTCTTGGAAACTCTTCTCGCATTCCTCGTTTCATACAAATTTTATATCTTTCCGAAATCAATTGAGTTAATGGAGTAGCGATTCGAGAAAATCTTTTCACGAATCTCCGATAATAACCATTAAGCCCGTAGCTACGTGCTTGGTCCACCAACTTCGGTTGCTCCCAACTTCTTTGTATTGCTTCAATCTTGGCGGGTCCACGGATACTCCATGTTTTGACACCACGTGCCCAAGAAATGCTACTTCCTCAAGCGAACTCGCATTTCTTTAATTTGGCATATAGTTTGTTTTCACGAAGTCTTTGGAGTACCGACTTCAAATGTTGCTCATGATCTTCACGACTTTTGGAATATATGAGGATGTCATCAATAAAGACAACAACAAACCGATCCAAATATTCCTTGAATACTCGGTTCATCATATCCATGAAAGCAGCGAGGAGCATTAGTCGATCCGAAAGACATGACTAAGAATTCATAATACCCGTCTTAGGGTTCTAAAGGCGATCTTTGGAATATCCTTAGTTCTAATCTTGGTGATGATATCCGAGCGAAGATCGATTTTTGAAAAGAATTGTGCCTTGCAATTTGGTCAAACAAGTCATCAATACGAGGTAGAGGATACCTATTCTTGATGGTGACATGGTTCAATTCCCCGATAGTCGTATAAAGTCGCATACTCCGTCTTTCTTCTTTACTGAATAAAACAGGAGCACCCGAGGAGATGTACTAGGGATGAATGAAACCGATGTCCAATAATTCACATAGTTGGACCTTTAACTCACGAAGTTCAATAGGAGCCATTCGATATGGGATTTTAGAAATGGGCTTTGTACCGAGTTCAAGATCAATAAAGAATTCAACTTCACGTTACGGGGGTAAACCGGGAAGTTCTTGAGAAAATCGTCGGAAAGTCAATAACAACAGAATATTATTCAAATTTGGCGTGTCTTTATTCAAATCCATAACATGGCTAAGAAAGCTTGACATCCGTTTTTCAATAAGCGAATAGCTTTATGATTAGATATGAGCGATGATTGATTTTAATGGTTTAGTTGTTGAATTAAATACAACGGGTTGGTTAGGAATATGAAAACTAACAACATTACGAAAACAATCAATTTTGGCATGATGAGTAGTTAACCAATCAATCCTAAAATCACATCAAAAGCAAGTATCTTTAAAGAGATAAGGTCAACGGGTAAAGGTGATGGTGCCAACTTGAATCAAACAAGATTTATAAGCAGGTGGATGTGATGAAAGTTTCTCCTAACGGAGTTTCTACAGATAGGTCAAAGTCTAATTTCTCCCGAGTCAAGTTTAAGCGTTGAGCACAAGCGGAGATATAAATGAATGGGTAACACCGGTTATCAAGTAAGTTATAAACTTCGTAAGAATTTATAAATAACTTACCCATGATCATCTCGTTTGGGTTCTCGCATTTTGACCGATCACAACAAACGCTCTTCGAGGCAGATTGACTTTGACTTTTTCCGGAGACGATCTTTTGAGTCACCGTCCCCATTGAACTAGGTTTCGCTACCGTACAATATCGAGCGATATGTCCTTCCTTTCCACAATTATAGCATACCTTGAACTTGAAAGTAGTATGCACACAAGCCAATCATGTTTGATGATAAAGCATATACTTTGTAACAATCTTATTCATTTATTAATAAAAA
Organism: Panax quinquefolius; assembly: GCA_020205615.1. NCBI lineage: Eukaryota > Viridiplantae > Streptophyta > Magnoliopsida > Apiales > Araliaceae > Panax > Panax quinquefolius. The sequence continues at coordinate 66,665 of JAINUW010000645.1, read as the reverse complement.
GTATTAATTTATTAAAGGCTTTTAATTATCTACATGATGCTTTGTTTTATAATATGTGATAAACCCATAGTTTTAAGCAATGCTTTTAGAATAATGATGATGATCATTCTAATGAGATCTAAATTCTTAGAAAGCTTAAAACTAAAATAGTTCCCAATCATTGGATTACTAAATTGGGGATTAGTGAATCCGGATAGATTGGTACATACGTTGCTTGCTTTCATTGGATGAGGATGATTGATCTCATGATCATTTGTGTGGAGACACTAAAGCAAGTATGTAGGTGCTTATTAGAGAATAAGTTCAATTTGAGCGTGGCTCGCTAAGGAATACCTAATGGAGTTTTACTTGCTGTCAATAGAATTCTGTAGTGATAGTAATACAAGTGATCCTTGGACTTGAGATCATCATAGTATCTTGTGTATGATAAGTTATACTTTGACTTATTCCTTAAGACCCTTAGGGTATATCAAAGGGTATGCTTGGGTATAATAAGTTGTACATGGAGATAATGTATGATCAATAAAGAATCTACCACTTCTATTAAAAGAAGAGAAATATCCTATGTGATTCGATAAATGACAACCCGGTAGTCCTTGGCCAAGGCAGAATGAAATTAGAAAGGAGTTTCTAATTTGCATTATTTAGTGTTGTGCATTTAAGAGTCGAAATACATATAATTAAATAAAATAAGACTTGACAGTAATTCCATGTCTTATATTTAATTGGGACATTGTATGGTGGAAGGATTGAATTATGCGGTAACTATTTACTCAAAGGTTCTTTTATGATTAATGTTGAAATCTATATTATCTGGAAAGTCGCGTTGATCATTGGGGAGGCTTATCCTATTGTAGAATAAATATTATTTATTTAAATAAATTAATTGTTTAATTTATTTATTTAAATAAGATTAGAATTGTTCTAATTGATTTATTCACAACCTGTTTAATATGGAGAACCTAAAGGGTCACACCATAAAAGGAAGAATAATTATTTAAGAAGTCAATGGCATAATCGTAATAATATGTTATGTATATTTAATTTAATCTATGGTGATAGAATAAATTAAATAGCTTAATATTATTATTTAATATTTTAGAAATATTAAATATAAATTAATAAGAGGAGTCTTATTAATATTATTACAATTATTATTATTTTAATTTCTAAAAGAGTTTAAGAATTAATTTAATATAAGTACTCTCATTTATTCCTAATTGGATTAGGAAGGAAAATTAGTTAAAGGAGTTTAATTAATTATCCCTAATAAGATTAGGAAGCTTAATTAATTAAAAGAATTTAATTAATTAAATAAATCCCAATTCCTTAATTGTTAAGGTGGGTTGCCCACATCTATAAATAAAAGGAGTCTTATTATGGGTGGGTTGGTTGTTGACTTTTACAACATACGTAATAATTCCAATGGTTGGAGAGTATGATCTTTTTCTATAGAGATAGAAAAACTAGGGTTTAGCCAACCACCCATCTTCTTGAATCCTTCTTCTTCCTTGGTGGATCACCTCTAGAGGCCAAACACTTGGGTGGCTAACGTTGATCAAAGGAAGGAACCAAACCCGGTGGATTCAAGTTGAACGCGAAAAGGATTGGAGGTGAACTTGTACCTGAGGAAGCTCGGATCTTCAAGGGTATGTTTCTTATTCATCCTTTTCGTTTAATTAATAATTGTACATAAAGGGTGATCCGGGTATATGGTTTGTAAAATTTTAAACTCTGATTTTTCCACGTTTCCGCTTATTTATGCAATTTGATTGCGTTCTTGAATATTACAAACCTAACAAAACTGTTGTGGGCAGTTTGGACTGATATGTCCCTCTTTCCCGCATTTATAGCATACGACCGGTGGTCTTTCTCCTCCCTTGGAACCAGATTCTTTGCAGACCGCTTGCGTCTTCACGTAATCGTTGTTAAATCTCCTCTTTTAAAATCTCCTCGACTCGCTTCTATTTTCATGGCCATGATTACCACCAGAGTGGTTACCATTTTATCCGTCTTTTTCTTTCTCCATTTGGTTATCGTTGTTTTGTTGAATCGCTATCTCCGGTATTATCCCGGTTGTGGTCCCTCGATTGAGCGTACTTTCGTTATATCTCTCTAATAATTGAGCCATGTTTACAACATCCGAATAGAGAGAAAATTTATGAGAAATGAGATATTTTTAAGTATCTTTGGGTTTCAAACCTCTCCTCGTAAATATCCGCGTCATCGTTCCTCATTCTCCACCAAATAAGGTGCAAACTCGGATAACTCTGCAAACTTTGCCTCGTCTTGAGACACCGTCATGTTATTACGCTCGGTCTAATAAACTCCACTTCCTTCATATAGCCGAACACTTTCGGAAAGTATTTGTCATTAAATAGTTTCTGAAATGTCTCCCAAGACATCTTTGAGTCTTACGTTGGATGGAGTACGCTTCACAGACTCCCACCAATGATCCGCTTTCGCCACGGAACATAAAGGTGGCGAATGGAACCTTCTGTTCCTCCGTCATCCCAAGACATCGAATATCTTGGTAATTTGTTTGACCCGTGTTTCCGCCATGATCGGATCGGCTTTCCCTTAAATTCGGTGGTCCCAACTCTTTGAATCTGCTTGGCTATGACAACCCGTGAATTGCTATCATTTCCTCCTCAGTATTTTGAACACGAGTCTCCTCAAATGCGATTTTGCATGAACTAAAAAGCTTCAAAACATCCCTCGTTCATCATCTCTTCGGTGGTGTTGTTCACAGGGAGGAACATTGCCGACTGTTGTTGCGTTCTCCTCGTTGGTGAGTACAGCGTCTCCACGGTCTCATTTCCATTGTTAATATTCTCGATTCGACATTCTCAAATCTTGTCGCCAAAAAACAAGGGTTAATTAAGGAAATCAATATATCACATAATATCCTTATATCTTGACCAACTAACAAATAAGCTTAGGTAGGACACACCAAATGAAGGATTTACTCGTTTCTCCCTCCTAGTTCTATTCCCCGATCTCCGCCAGAGATCATATCCCTAAGCTCGATACCAACCGTGGCCGCCCTAAAATAGGTATATGTAAGACCCTCAAATTTTTAAATAAAAAGGAATTTCCTTTATTTATTATTTTGAAATAGTAAGGGTTGATTTGATTAATGTGGATAGTTAAGGGTTAAATACGCAAATATTTCAAAATAAGCAGTGGTTATAAAATATTCATTATTATTAGGGAATATTCGTTTGGTCGTGGAATATTAAATGCTTGTCGAGGGAATATTAAATGCGACCAGCCCATGTGTGGGGCCCATAACGTGAGCGATTGGATGAAAAAAGCGACAAAAAAATAAGTTGTTTTTAAATAACTTGGCGTAGTTATTCTGAGATTAATCTTGTTGGAATACCCGGTGGTTAAAACATACTAAGATGCAGCGTTGTTGAACGATAGCACCAGTATTGCACCAATTATTGATTCCTACGTGAAGAAGGCACTTTTCGATAATGGTTACGATAATTACCGTTCGATATTTTATTGAGTTAATAATTCTTTGCGTTGATATTTTATATTCTTTGTTGTTTCAATAATTGTCATTACACAATTATCTTTCATTATCGAAGCAATAATTCATATTATCCTAATAATATTATTAGATAACATTATTGGCAATGTCTAGAAAGTTACATCTAAGGAGAGGTTTGGTCACCTAATTGCTTGCGCATGAAGAAGAAATTCTTATTGAAAGCCCCTTTCCTGAGGCGCACGGTTGTCATATTGTGATTACGTAATATTATTTGTGAATAATTAATTATTGATTTATATGATGAGGAAAATATTGATTTTATGTGGATATAGATGGAGAAAATTTTAAAATGACAATTGTTGAAAATTAATATTTTATCTTTTTCGATAAAATAATTCATTTAAATATATTATTTTAATAATATATTAACGGTGATATTTTTACAACGAATGTGGGATATATGAGTATCTGAGGAGAAAGAGTATTTTGTTGCAATAAATGTTCAAAACATGTTAAACATGTCGGTGGACCCCATTTATTGGTGAAATTTGATTATAACTGTAAAATTTGCCCGTTTGTGGATTTCGGTCAATTTCTGATTGGAATTTGGAAAAACTTTCTTCTGCAAAGTTGTAGAGAATTGAATTTCCTATAAAAACTCATGAGATTCGAATTTTCTGATGAAAGGGCTATTTATTATGAATTATTGAAGTTCAAGCTCAAAAATAATTGATTTTTGGAAGTTTAAAATATTTAAAATTAGAAAAACGTTTTTCTTATTTTTCCTAGAAGGTGGCATGTGTTTGATGGCTGAAATCAGATTCTAGACATGTGTAGAAAATAATATAATTATATTATTAATTTATTAAATTTTCTACTTTTGGTGTTCTAAGCATTTTCCTATAAATAGGGTCTTTATGTTAGAATTGAAAATCACACGAAACTGAAGTTTTCTCTCTATATTATCGGTATTCTTCTGAGTATTTTGAGTATACTTTGAGTATTGCTATACGGTGCAAGTCCAAGTCATAGCATATATCCGGGTTTTTAATTTAGAAGTCTTGATCTTTCAAGGTAAGGGATATTATTTTTTTTAAGTAATGATATTATTTCTTCAATATCATTATCTTTGAAATGTTGATCTGAAGTTTTTATCAAATTTGGAACTTTTTTCATGCTCGGGTTACTATTCATGGGTTATTCATGAGTTCTATTCACGAGTTACTATTCATGAGTTTCTTATTCACGAGTTCTTATTCACGAGTACTATTCATGAAAGCGTGAAGATGTTTTTGTGGAATTTCTATCTTTTGGTGTCGGAGTTACTATTCACGTATCGGCCTTATTCACGTATATCTGTACTATTCATAGAAAAATAAAATTTCTTCTTTTAAATCAAAACATCTATTACGGATACTAACTCGATTGTATCCATGTTTTGATCATTCTTGAATTTTACACCACTATAATTATTTTGAGGTATTTTTGGGCGTGGATAAAACCAAGTCTGAATCCTTAATCCTTAATCCTTGTCATTTTGTTTCATTTGGATTCGTTTCTTTAAAAAAAAATAATATTTTTCATCGTCCTCGATCTTAAATGATGATATTATGGAATATCTTTGGCACGTAGTGCAAAAGATGAATGATTTCTGAAGAATATCTTTGGCACATAGTGCAAAGATGAGCAGTGTTTAAATGAACATGACCCGGTGATGAATATCTTTGGCACCATAGTGCAAGATGAATATTTGATTCGGATGTATATTGATTGATGTTACGAGGATAAAATATTGATGATGGGTTATTAAATTCATAGATTATAGTAGATTTCATTCTCTCGTAACTCTTACATGAATTATTATTTCATTCGCGAATATTGATCTGAAACTTGTTGTCTATTGTATTCTATCAGATTTTTCCTGTTGAAGACTAACGATAATTTGTTGTATATTATCTTAGTCGTAATATTCTTTCTTGGGCTAGTTGAGCTCACCTTTTCCTTGTTGTTCCATTTTTCTTCTCGGGAGGCGAGAATGTAGCGAGTCTTAGTCGGGGTATGGAATGAAGGTTCTAGAGAGAGTTGTTTAGTAGTCCTCACCATTTTGTAAAATAATGAATCAATAATTATGATGGGGATTTATTTATGTGTGGATATTATGCAGATGGCAATATCGTATTTAAACTCAAAGTTTATATGTTGTAATAATAAAGTTGTAGTTATTTACATACCATGTATTTGGCGACTCGAGAATGGGTTGGATGGAATGGACCTATTTTGGGGCGTCACGGATACATCACCCATTACGAGTTGTCAATACATGTGCATGTAAACAACTACAACTTTATTATTACAACGAAGAAACTGTGAGTTTGAATACAAATATTATCTTCTAGACAATATCTATACTCAAATAAATTCTCATCACATTTATCGATACATAATTTTACAAAAAGGTGAGGACTACTAAACAACTCTCTAGAACCTTCATTCCATACCTTCTACTGCATTCGCTTATATTCTCGCCTCCTAAGAAAAAATGGAACAAAAAGAAAAAGGTGTGCTCAACTAGCCCAAAGAAAAGAATATTATGACTAAGATAATATACAACAAATTATCGTTAGTCTTCAACAGGAAAAATCTAATGTAATACAATAGACAACAAGTTTTAAATCAATATTCGCAATGAAATAATAATTCATTAGAAGAGTTAAGTGAGAGAATGCAAACAACCTGTCTTCTATGTATGAATTTAAAAGTTCATCGCATCTTTTATCCCCTCAGAACATCAATCAATATATATCTCGAATCAAATATTCATCTTTGCACTACGAGTCCATCACTGGGTCATGTTCATCTAAACACTGCTCATCTTTGCACTACTGGCCAAAGATATTCATCGAAATCATTCATCTTTGCACTACAGTGCCAAAGATATTCAATAATATCATCATTTAAGACCGAGAATGATGAAAAATATTTTGAAGAAACGAATCCAAAGAAACAAAATGACAAGGATTAAGGATTAAGGATTCAGACTTTGTTTTATCCATGTCCAAAAATACCTCAAAAATAATCGTAGTGGTGTAAAATTCAAGAATGATCAAAACATGGATACAATCAAAGCTAAGATCCATAATAGATATTTTGAACAAAAACGAAATTTTAACTTTTTGTGAATAGTGTCGTATTAAATGAATAGTCTTGTATATCGTGAATAATGCCAGATACGTGAATAGTAACCCCCGAGCACCAAAAAGTTTCAAATTTGATAAAACTTCGGATCAATATTTTGGCATAATGATATTGAAGAAATAATATCATTTACAAAAGAAAAAATAACATCCTTACCTCGAAAGATCGATCTTTCTAAATGAAACAATCAATATAGGCTATGACTTGAACTTGCAATCAGATATACTCAAAATATACTCAAAATATCGACAAGAATACGCCGATAATATAGAAAGAAAAAACTTCAGCCGGTGTGATTTTCAATTCTAACCTAAGCACCCTATTTATAGGAAAATGCTTAGAACACCAAAAGCGAAAAATTTAATATAATATTAATATATAAATTAAATTTTCCTATTAGTGTAAAGGCATTCGTAAGAATCGATAATTGGTCGCAATCTGGTATCTCTTGTGTTTTAACTACCGAGTATTTTTAACAAAGATTAATTGGTGAATAACTTCACGCTAGTTATTTTTTTAAACAACTTATATTTGTCGTTTTTTCATCCAATCGCTTTCCGTTATGGGGCCCACAAAGATGCGCAGTCGTCGCATTTAATATTCCACGACGGCGAGAATATTCCACGACCAAACGAATATTCCCGAAACAACAATGAATATTTTAAAACCACTTGCTTATTTTGAAATATTTGCGTATTTTACCCATAACTATCCACATTAATCAAATCAACCCTTACTATTTCAAAATAATAAATAGAGAAAATTAAATTTCATTAATAATAAGTTGGGGTCTTATAAACTAATTCTCCAGCAACTGCACCAAAAACTTGTTGTCCGATTTCACAATCAACAATTATGTGCAAGTATACACGATCAAAAAGTAATAAAGTGATAAGAGAGAGTGTCGAACCCACAAGTAATCTTATTTATCAAATCCCAACTATTAGTTTTATATCATTCCAAATTTTATTTAAACAAAGGAATTTTGTGATTTTTCAATTAAACTTAAATTAAATTAACTAAAAGTAATTTTAGCACATAGATTTGATTCAGATAATAAAGGCTTAAGACTAAAATATCCCCAATTATGCAATATAAATCAATTACCTAATTTATCCAGTTATTATATCTACCTGAGTTGTTAATAGGAATTGTAAGACCCCAACTTTTATGAATAAAGATGAATTTTTTATAAATATCATTTTTGAATATTAAGGAGTAAATTTGATATAATATTATAGTTGTGGGTAATATTTATAAATTTTTCAAAATAAGCAAGTGGTTATAAAATATTCATGCTGTCGTGGAATATTCGTTTGGTCGTGGAATATTCTTTCTATCGGAGAATATTCATACGACGGCGCAGCCATTTGTGGGCCCCATAACGAAAAATGGTGGGATGAAGAAAACGACAAGTTTGAGTTTTTAGAAATAATGACGTAATTGTTACCGTTAACACTGTTGGAATACCCGGTGGTAAAAACACATTAGTACGCGGTGTTGCACAGTAGCACACGGTATTGCACCAATTATTGATTCTTACATAAGAAGGCACTACTCAATAATTGTTATAGTAATTACTGTTCAATATTTTATTTTATTGATTCAATAATTGCTGCGTTGAGATTTTATATTATTTTTGTTTCAATAATTGTCACCGCATGATGATTTCCCATTATCGGATCAATAATTCATATTATTTGAATAATATTATTAGATAGCATTATTGGTAATGTCTAGAAAGTTACATCGAGGAGAGGTTTGGTCACCTAATTGCGCACAAGTAAGCGCGAAATCCTTATTGGAAAGCCCTCTTTCACAGGAACGACTTAGTTGTCGATATTGTGATTACGTAATATTATTTGTGAATAATTAATTATTGATTTATATGATAAGAAAAATATTCATTTTATGTGGATATAGATGGAGAAATTTTTTAATGTGACAGTTGTTGAAAATTGATATTTTATCTTTTTTGATAAAATAATTCATTTAAATATATTATTATATTATAATAGTATAATAATGGTGATATTTTTACAATGAATGTAGGATATATGACTAAATGAGGAGGAAGAGTATTTTTGTTATAAAAAATATTTAACACATGTTTTGTGTGTTGGTGGACCCCATTTCTTGACTGAAATTTGATTATAGCCTGCAAAATCGTCCGTTTGTGGATTTTGGTCAATTTCTGTTTGGAATTTGGAAAAACTTAGACTTACAAATTTGTAGAGAATTGAATTTTCTATGGAAGGACATAAGATTCGAATTTTTCAGATAAAGGGGTATTTATTACTCCCTCCGTCCCAGGATAAAAGTCCTGGTGGAATTTTCACGCATATTAAGAAGAGGAATAAAATGACAAAATTGCCCATAATAATGTCATTAAATATGGAGAGAGAATTAGAATAAGAAAAGTATAAGATATTTAATGCTACAGGCATAATATGAAAAAATGTGTAAAAGTTTAGTTATTAAAAGAAATAGGACATTTAAAATGGGACAACCCAAAATCGTAATAAGGACTTTTATCCTGGGACGGAGGGAGTATAAATTATTGAAGTTCCGAAATAATTGATTTTTGAAGTTTTAATTTTTTTAAAGAAAATTGTTTTTTTTTTATTTTGGTGAGGGGGGCCCACTTATGTGGCTGATGTTTTGGATCAAAGGAAGTGCGCGTAGGAATTTATAAAAAATATATTAATATTTTATTAAATTTTCTACTTTGGTGTTCTAAGCATTTTCCTATAAATATGGCGCTTAGGTTTGAATTGAAAATCAAACCAGAAACTGAAATCTTCTCTCTCTATATTATCGAGCGTATTCATATGAGTATTTTGATACTTTGACTGTTGCTATACGGTGCAAGTTCCTTTCAGCGTTATATCTAATATTCAGTAAGAAGTACTATTCTTTTGAGGTAAGAGATATTATTTTTGTTCAGTATTCGTATAAAATAATATTTTTGTTCAGTAGTCGTTGAATAGTTCTTGTAACTTCTCCAAAGACATCTTCAGTGCGGCAGGTTGAGTACGCTTTATCGATTCCCACTAGTAATCTGACTCTCCTCGCAACATAAAGGTGGCAAATGGAACCTTTTGCTCCTCGAAAAATCCCAAAACATCAAATATCTTGGTGATCTGCTTTATCCACGCTTCCGCCTTAAATGGTTTTAGCTCTCCAATAAACTCTGGTGGTCCCAGCTCCTTGAACTGTTTACCGGTGACCGTCCGAGAGTTTCCAGTGTTTCCACCTACATTTTTGACAGGAGCCGCTCTCGCCTGATGTTGCATGAATTGCATAAAGCCTCTGAACATTTCATCGTTCATCATTTGGTCAGTGTTGTTGTTTGCATGATGATTATCGCCTTCTTGATGCACGTTATCCTGATTATTGATCTGTGGAGACTCAACGGTTTCCTGTGCTCCATTGTTATTCTCAACATTCTCGGATGTCATTTTCAAATATTGCCACAAAACAAGGGTTAATTGACATGTCATATATTATCCCTATACTCTGATCGACCAAATAAACTTAGGTAGGTCATACTAGCGAAGGAATTCCCCGTCTCTCCCCTCCTAGTTCTTGTCTCACATCTCAGCCAGGGATCATATCCCTAAACTTTGATACCAACTTTGTGGCGCCCCAAAAAATATACATCACCCATCTTGGGTCGCCAGATACATGGTACAAAATTCAAATACAACTTAATTATACAACAGTCGTGTAAAATACGACAAAATATAATCTAAGAGTTTTTAATAAGAATATTGTCACCTAGACAATATACAAACTCAATGGAGTCCTCATTACATTTATTGTCACACTATTTAACAGAATAGTGAGGACTACTAATGCTATCATCTGGACCGTCACTCCGTTCCTCGACTAGTCCCGGCTACGTTCTCATTTCCTGAAGAGAACAGTGAAAGAAAGGGTGAGCTAAACTAGCCCAGTAAGAAATACTATGACTAAGATAATGCAGAATAATTTATCTATTAGCCTTCAACAGTGTTAAACTGATAAAATATAACAAACATCAAGTTTAACTGCAGCGGAACAAGCAATCCATTAGAAGAGTCAAGTAGAGAATAAAATCTACTATCTTCTATGATTTTAAAGGTTTTTCATCACTTTTATCGCTAAGACTCAGCTTAATAAATAAACCACATCATCCCTGCACTACGGCCAAGGATATTCATTAGTATCACGACCACAAATTATTCATGCACTACGGGCCAAGGATATTCATGTATTCATCAATGGTCATGATCATGCCAACAACTGTCCATTAATGCACTACGGGCCAATGAGGACTTTTACCACATCATTTGTAACATTACGATCATGATTATACCGAATAATCCCTGGTCATAATCATACTAAGTCCATCTATGCACTACAGGCCACAGATGACTTTCAACATAATTTAAACATGAGGATGATGACAATGATATAAGAATTCAATAAAAAAAGTTCAAGAATTAATTTATCCAGGAACCGATAACGTCCAAATTGTCAACATGATACTGCTTTATGGAGTAAAATTCAAGAATGCTTAGAAGAATATTTCCATGAAAAGATACTAGATGAAGCGCAAATATCAAGGATATACCACTAATTTCATGGAGTATAAAAGCCAAAACTTTAACCAACTGAGTATAATAAAGAATGGAATAACAAAAGATTTCACCAGACATGCGATAGATCGCACGCATCGTTATTCCAATGTAATAATAAATAATGGAACGGTCACGCGTAAGCGCACGCATGTGATATTCAACCAATAATAAAGAATGGAATAACGTAAGAATTCACCATGCATGCGATAGGCCGCATACAGACGAGTTATTCCAATGTAATAATAAATAATAGAACCGAATTCAATGCATGTCGCCGCAATTTACGTATTGTTCCAACGTAATAATAAAGAATGGAATAATGTAGAATTTCACCATGTATGCGGTATTGGATAGATTGGGATATTCCAACGGAATAATAAATAACGGAACAAGTCATGCGTAATTCGCTCAGAAAGGATGTTCCAATAGAATAATAAGGGATGAAATAACAATAGCTCTCTTCAAGAACACGAAAGAAATAATACCCCTTACCTTAAAAAAACTGGATACTGGAATAGTGAGGTAGCATACTTCTCTTCTTCTTTCTCTCTATAATTTCTCTCTATAATAATTGCTCTAAAGTTTTTGTGAATTGGTGAGAAATGAAGGAAGAATGAGCTTCTATTTATAGGAAAATATAGTTTCGATAATTGCACGTTTTGGGGCTCGAAATATTACAGTATAATACCTTCCTCTTTTTCTTCATTTTTAATTTAGTCCTGTAAGTATTAACAAACTTGCACCACCTCCCCTAATAGTAAATAATGTGAATTAATAGTTCATTCATGTGACTCAATAGTATAATCATGTGATAAAACTAATTACAGTATAGTACTTTCAACTATACCTCCATTTTTAACTTAGTCATGCAAGTATTTTCAATCTTGCACCAACTCCCTTAATAGTACAAGAATGTAATTCAATAGTACACACATGTGAACACATAGTTATATAAGCATGTGAATTAGTAACAATTAATTGCTCATTTTTCCGATAAATTACCCGATTTATCAATATAACCCCCAGACATCAATTATCATCGGAATAGATGTCGATTTCCACTAACACTAATAATTCCAACACAATGGAACTAACAAATTCATCTTTAATCAACACAACTTATTCATCATTAATATTATAACTCACAATATTTAACAACCAAGTCGTTCCCAGGAAAGAGGGGGCTTTTCGATAAGGATTTCTCCTTATTGGCGCGCAATTAGGTGACCAAATCTCTCATTGACAGAACTTCTAGACATTGTCAATATTGTAAATAATAATATAAATAACTTTGTCATCTCAATTATTGATTTAATAATAATAAATATAATGCAGATGATACTGTAACAATAATTGAATAAATAATATAGGAGATATGATGCAGCAATTACTGTAGCAATAATTGAGTATAACTGAGTGACTTCTCACGTAAGCATCAATAATCAATACCGTATTACTACTTATGCAACCACGCCGACATCAGTTACTTTTACTACTGGGTAGTTCAACAGTTTTAACGGTAACACTTTCGCCGTTTTTATAAAAAGATAATTCTGTCGTTTTCTAACTACGAAAATACTTTCGTTGTGGGGTCCACCAATGATTGTGCCGTCGTACAAATATTTCCCGACCAATCGAATATTATATAACCACTTGTTTACTTTGAAAAATTTGTAAATATTACCCACAACTATAACATTATATCAAATCCACACCATAATATTCAAAAATATATTTTGAGAAAATTATTCTTTATTCATAAAAGTTGGGGTCTTACAACCTCCCCTTCTTATGAAATTTCGTCCTCGAAATTAGGGTACGTACCTGGTATATCGAAGAGGTGAGGATACCTTGATCTCATTCCAGATTCTAACTCCCAAGTCATTTCCTCAACATCGTGGTTTCTCCACAAAACTTTGACTTGAGGTATAACTTTAGAGCGTAGAATATGATCCTTCGTATCCAAGATTTTAAAAGGTAACTCTTCATACGCTAAATCTTCCTCTATCTCGTCTGGTTCTAATTCAATAATGTGGTTCGGGTCTTTCACATATTTACGTAATATAGATATGTGAAAAACGTTATGAACACGAGACATACTTGGCGGTAAGACAAGTCTATAGGCCACAGTTCCTACTCAATCAAGGATTAAAAATGGGCCAGTGAATCGAGGGTTGAGCTTTCCTCTCTTTCCAAATCTCGTAACTCCCTTCCATGGAGCAACACGTAACAACACATGATCTCCAATATCAAATTCCACGTCCTTTCGATGAATATCAACAAAACTCTTTTGTCGATCTTGTGAGGTTTTTAAACGTTGTTGGATCGTTTGAATCTTTTCCGTAGTCATACGTACCAACTCCGGTCCCAACAACATTGCTTCACCCACATCATCCCAGTATACTGGAGAACGACACTTTCTTTCATACAACGCCTCAAATGGAGCCATGCCAATACTTGCTTGATAATTGTTATTGTAGGAAAACTCCATCAATGGTAAGAAATTGTCCCAACTTCCTTTGAAGTCAAGGACACAGACTCTTAATAAATCTTCAAGAGTTTGAATAGTCCTCTCCGACTGCCCGTCCATCTGAGGATGATATGCCGAGCTAAATCATAAATTCGTGCCCATAGCTTTTATCAAACTAACCCAAAATCTTGAAGTGAATCTTGGGTCTCGATCAAAAACTATGGATACCGGCATACCATGTAGTCTTATAATCTCGTTTATGTACATACGAGAAAGACGCTCAAGTGTATAAGTTTCTCGTATAAGTAAAAAATGAGCAGACTTGGTCAATCTATCAATAATGACCCAAATTGCATCTATGCCTTGAGAAACCTTGGAAAGACCAGTAACAAAATCCATGGTAATGTGCTCCCACTTCCATTCGGAATTTTAAGTGGTTGCAATGGACCTTTTGGTACTTGATGCTCACTTTGACTGACTCGTTGACAAGTTAAACACCTTGAGATAAAATCCGCTATCTCTCTCTTCATATTGCTCCACCAAAATGTATGTCAAGATCACGATACATTTGGTACTCCCGATGGATTACAGCCCAACCGTGTTGTGCGCCTCCATCATAATTTTATACTTTAAATCAGGGTTGTTAGGAACACAAAGTCTGGAGTTGACTCGAAGTATTCCTTCTTCATCAATTATTGCTTTCGGCATATCACCTTCTTGCACTTTTTTCCTCATACGCATCAGCTCTAGGTCTGTAGGTTGAGCAGTTTTAACTTTATCGATTAAAGTCGGTTCTACTCGTATATTCACCATCATCACATGGGTCCCTGGAGTCTTTAACTCTATCTCCATCCTTTATAAGTCATATAAAATGGGCCTTTGCGTTGACAATAATGCACTCGTACCCGCATATGATCTTCTACTCAATGCATCAACTACTACGTTCACTTTTCCAGGATGGTATTGAATGGTATGATCGTAATCTTTCAACAACTCAAGCCATCGTCATTGTCGTATTTTGAGTTCCTTTTGAGTGAAGAAATATTTGAGGCTTTTATGATCCGTACAAATCTCCACCTTCTCTCCATACAAGTAATGCCTCCAAATCTTAAGCGCAAAAATGACTACTGCCAACTCTAGATCATGAGTAGGATAATTCATCTCATATTCTTTGAGTTGTCGTGAGGCATAGGCTATGAATTTCCCATGTTGTATGAGAACACATCCTAACCCTTTGTCTGAAGCATCACTGTAGATTACAAATCTCTCCGAGCCAGATGATATTGTCAGAACAGGTGCTGAAATGAGTCTCCTCTTGAGTTCTTGAAAACTCTTCTCACATTCCTCGCTCCAACTGAACTTTGTATCTTTTCGAGTCAGCTGAGTTAATGGAGTAGCGATTCAAGAAAACCCTTCTACGAATCTCCGATAATAACCAGCTAAACCTAGAAAGCTACGTACTTCGGTCACTGACTTAGGTTGCTCCCAGCTTTGAATTGCTTCAATCTTTGCCAGGTCAATAGATATCCCATGATTTGATATCACGTGCATATAGCTTGTTTTCACGAAGCTTTTGGAGTATCAGCCTTAAGTGTTGCCCATGGTCTTCATGGGTTTTGGAGTATATGAGGATGTCATCAATAAAGACGACCACAAAGTGATCCAAATATTCCTTGGATACTTGGTTCATCATATCCATGAAGCGGCGGAGAGCATTAGTCAATCCAAAAGATATGACTAAGAATTTATAATGCCCGTCGAAGTTCGAAAGCGATCTTTGGAATGTCATCGCTTTTTTAATCTTCAATGATGATATTGGAATGAAGATCAATCTTTGAAAAGAATTTGGCGCCTTACAATCGGGTCAAACAGTCATCAATGCGAGGCAATGGGTACTATTTTTGATGGTGACATGATTCAACTCCCGATAATCAATTCAAAGTCGCATACTTATCTTCTTCTTCTTCTTTACGAATAGAATAGGATCACCCCGAGGAGACGTATTAGATCGAATGAAATCGATGTCTAACAATTCCTCGTGATTGGGTCTTTAACTCCCGAAGTTCAATAGAGCCATTCGATATGGGGCTTTGGAAATGGGTTTTATCTGCGGGTTCAAGGTCGATAAAAACTTAATTTCACGCTCTGGGGTAGGCCAGGAAGTTCTTCGAGAATACGTCGGAAAATTTATTAACAATAGAAATATCTTTCAAATCGGCGTATTTTTTGTTTAAATCAGAACATGAGCTAAGAAAGCTTGACATCCGCTTTTTCAATAAACGAATAGCTTTATGGCTTGAGATGGCCGTGATTGATTTTAATGGTTTGGTCACTTGAATTAGCATAATAGGTTGATTAGGAATATGAAAGCTAACAACCTTACGAAAATAATCAATTTTAGCATGATGAGTAGTTAACTTGATCAATCCTTCCTGAATCACGTCAAATGCAAGTATTTTTAAAGAAATAAGCTCGACAAATAACGTGCGGTTACCGATTTGAATCAAACAAGACTTATAAACAATGGATGTAATGAAGGTTTCTCCCAACGGAGTTTCAATAGATAATTCAAAGTCTAATTTCTCCGGAGTTAAATTTAAACGTTGTGCGTAAGTAGGAGAAATAAAAGAATGGGTAGAACCGGTATCAAATAAGGTATAGACTTCACTAGAGTTTATGATAAGCTTACCCGTGATGACCTCGTTCGGGTTCCTCGCTTTTTGGGAGGTTACGACAAACGCTCTCCCTTGAACTACCAGTTTTGTCTTGTCTGGGATGGCCTTTGATGCCTCCATCCCAGCTGGACTTGACTTCGATGCATGAAAAAATCGGGCAAGATGACCTTCTCTTCCGCAATTATAACCCGCTTTGGATTGCTGCGTACAGTTTGAACTGATATGTCCCTCCCTTCCACATTTATAACATACTATTGGATGTCGTTCTCCTTCCTTAACAACAATTGCTGGTGATGACGTCTTTCCATCATTGTTGAATCTCCTTTTCTTGAAATGTCCATTTTTACTGTCTTGACCATGATTACCACCGAAGTGGTTACCATTTCGGGCATGTTGATTCCCTCCACGTTTGTTGTCACCGCTTCGATGACTGCTACCACTGGTATTATCATTTCTTGTTTGCTTCTCTCTTGGTTGGGTTGACTCGTTATCGCACTCCAATAATTGAGCCATATTTACAACATCTGAATACAAACACAGTTTGTGAGAAATTAAGTATTGACATATCTCGGGTTTCAAACCTCTTAGAAACATCCGCATCATTCTCTCCCCATTATCAACCAAGTGGGACCCAAACCGGGACAACTCGACAAACTTAGCTTCGTACTATGAAACGGTCATATTGTTCTGCTCTAACATGATGAACTCTACCTCTTTCATGTGACAAATACTTTCAAAAAAGTACTTGTAGTTGAACAGTTCTTGGAATTTCTCCCAAGACATATTCAAGGTCTGGCGAGTTGACGCTTTCTGATTTCCACCAATGAATCTCTCCTCCTCATGACATAAAAGGTCGCAAAGGGAACCTTTTGCTACTCGGAGCATCCCAAGACATCAAATATCATAGTGATCTTCTTTATCTACGTCTCCGCCTTAAGTGGTTTTGGCTCTCCAATAAACTCCGGTGGTCCCAGCTCCTCGAACTGTTTAGCGGTGCATGAGTTGTCAGTGTTTCCACCTGCATTTTGAATAGGAGCCGCTCTTTCCCGATGTTGTATAAATTGCATAAAGCCTCTGAACATCCCATCGTTCATCATTTGGTCAACGTTGTTATTTTCTTGAGGATTATTGCCATCTTGATGCACATTATCCTGGGTATTGATCGTTGGTGACTCAACGGTCTCATGTGCTTCATTGCTTATCTCAACATTTTCGGATGCCATTTTCAAATACTGGCACAAAACAAGGGTTAATTGACAAGTCACATATTATCCCTATACTCTGATCGACCAATTAAATACCAAATAAACTTAGGTAGGTCATACTAGCGAAATAATTCCCCGTCTCTCCCCTCCTAATTCTTGTCTCACATTTCAGCCTGGGATCATATCCCTAAGCTTTGATACCAACTGTGACCCGTATCCGGGACTTAGAAAACACCTCACAATGATACCTATCAACTTGCCACCGTTACTCACGGCGTCCCCTATGAAAAGTCTGGCTTCTGTGCATCCCAAGACTTGGAAGTCACCAGATAAAGGCTCTGGGCTCTTTTCTATGGCTTTGACACCAATTGTGACGCCCCCAAAATAGGTATACATCACTCATCTTGAGTCGCCAAATACATGGTACTTAAATCAAATACAAACTTAATTATACAATGGTCATGCAAAATATGACAAAACATAGCTGAGAGTTTAAACAAGAATATTGCCTTCTAGACAATATCCACTCTCAAATAGAGTCCTCATTACATTTATTATCACACTATTTTATAGAATAGTGAGGACTTCTATAACACCATCTCGGACCATCACTCCGTTCCCCGACTAGTCCCGGCTATGTTCTCATTTCCTGAAGAGAACAATGAAAGCAAAATAGTGAGCTCAACTAGCCCAGTAAGAAATATTATGACTAAGATAATGCATAATAAATTATAATTAGCCTTCAACAGTGTTAAACTGATAAAATACAATAAACATCAAGTTTAACTACAGTGGAACACGCAATCCATTAGAAGAGTCAAGGAGAGCATGATATCTACTATCTTCTATGATTTAAAAGATTTTTCATCACTTTTATCGCTGAGACTCGGCTTAATAAATAAATCACATCGTCAATCATCCATACCTTCACGGACAATGATATTCGTGTAATCATCAATGGTCATGATTATACCGAATACTCCCTGGTCATAATTATACCAACAACTGTCCATCAATGCACTACAGGCCAATGAGGAATTTTACCACATCATTTATAACATTACGGTCATGATTATACCGAATAATCCCCGGTCATAATCATACCAAGTCCATCTATGCACTACAGGCCACAAATGACTTTCAACATAATATAAACATGAGGATGATGACAATGAAATAAGAATTCAGTAAAACAAGTTCAAGGATAAATTTTTAAAGATTTATAACTTAATTTATCCATAATTCAATAATGTCCAAATTGTCAACATGATACAGCTTTGTGGAGTAAAATTCAAGAATAATATTCATATATCAAAAATAATTTGTACAGAAAATGAATATATTTTTCGGGTGAATAGTACCCCGACATGAAAAGTGGCCCAAATACTCGAGTGAATAATATTCGGATGAATAGTAACCCGTGAATAGTACTCCGGCATGAAAAGTGCCCCGAATACCTGAGTGAATAATATTTGAGTGAATAGTAACCGGGTGAATAGTAATCCATAAATAGTAACTCATGAATAGTATTCTGGAATGAAACGATCAATAATTAATAAGAAAGCTCATAATAACATTTCAATAAAAATATACTGGATGAAGCGCAAATATCAAGGATATTCTACTAATTTCATGGAGTATAGAAGCAATACTTTAACAGAATGAGGGTATAATCAGGAATATGAAACGAAATAATATTACTCACATACTACATAGTATGAAAGAAAATATTATTTCTACGAATACTGAAAAATATAATATTTCTTACCTCAGAAGAAGACTGGATACTGGAATAGTGAGGTAGCAGACTTATCTTCTTCTTTTTCTCTATAGATTCTCTCTCTATAGCTTCTCTCTCTATAATTGCTCTTGTGAGACTTAGTGAATTGGTGAGAATGAAGGAAAAATGAGCTTCTATTTATAGGAAAATATAATTTCAATAATTGCACGTTTTGGGGCTCGAAATATTACAGTATAATACATTCATCTTTTTCTTCATTTTTAATTTAGTCATGCAAGTATTATCAATCTTGCACCACCTCCCCTAATAGTACATGAATGTGAATCAATAGTACACACATGTGAACAAATAGTTATAAACATGTGAATTAATTGCAATTAATTATTCATTTATCCGATTAATTACCCAATTAGTCAGTATAACATCCAGACATCAATTATTATCGAAATAAATATCGATTTCCACTAACACTAATAATTCCAACACAATGGAACTATCAATTTCATCTTTAATCAACACGAACTTATTCATCATTAATATTATAACTCACGATATTTAACAACCGTGCGTTCCTCCTGGAAAGAGGGCTTTCAGATAAGGATTTCTCCTTATTGGCGCACAATTAGGTGACCAAACCTCTCCTTGTGAACTTCTGGACATTGTCGATATTGTAAATAATAATATGAATAACTTTAATCGTCTCAATTATTGATTTAATAATATAAAATATTATGCGAGAATATCTTGTGATAATAATTGAATCAATAATATGAGAGATATGATGCACAATTCTTTGTAGCAATAATTGAGTATAAGCGGTGACTTCTCACGTAAGCATCGATAATCAATACCGGTGTATACTCTTATGCAACCACGCCAGCGTATTCTTTGTAATTTTACTTGTCGGGTGATTCAGCGGTTTAACGGTAAAACTTTCGTAGTTATTTTTATAAAAGATAATTACATGCTTTTCTAACTACTACAATACTTCCATTGTGGGGTCCACCAATGATTGTGTCATCGTACGAATATTCCCTGTTAAAACGAATATTCCATGACCAATCGAATATTATATAACCACTTGCTTACTTTGCAAAATTTGTAAATAGTTCCCACAACTATAACATTATATCAAATCTACACCATAATATTCAAAAATATATTTTGAGAAAATTAATCTTTATTCATAAAAGTTGGGGTCTTACATCGCAACCCTAATTATTTATCTCATGCAAATAACTAAGAATACATGTTATCATATTCAGTTCTAACCCTAGATTTCATCTCCCGAATTCATCTAGTGTAACATAATAATTATTGGCCAAATAATTATTAAATAAGTCTAAAATATGATAGACAACTCAATGTGAATAAATAATTGAATTAATATGGATATTTAACTCATAAGCATAAAATGTTCAATTGTAGCCTTAATTAAAAGATTAGTTCATACTAGAAATTAAAACCACAAATCCCATGAAAAATATCTCAATTAAATTAAAAATAGATAAGAAGAATAAAAACTCAGATATGGACTCCAGCCTTCAATCTCCACTTACAATCTTCAAGTGCTCCTTTGCAATCTTTAATCCAATCTCCAGCTCTGCCTCAAAGAATGTGTGTCTCGTGTATCAAAATCTCTTCCTATTTATAGCTTTTGGTCCTTTCAAGTCAACCATCCTTTTCTGAATAGAAATTCACTTTTCCTTGCCTTGCACCAAAATCGCCCAACAATTTCTGTTACCCAGAGCCCTGACGCTGGGTTTGAATTGAGTAGGAGCACCTTGACGCTGGGGTGTTATCTAGGAAAATTATCATTATGCCCTTCTTATGCCATAAATCTCCGTTTTACCCTTAATGAAGCCAAATTCCCTGTTTTGCCCTTCTACCTACAAAATAACAATAAAATGAATAATTATGCTCCTAAAACACTTGAAGCAAACAAAATATTAAGTTTATAGATACCTAAATTGTGGATAAATTACCCATTCATCAAGTCCTAGCTGCTACAAGTTGTAGTGGCATGTACCTTATTAATTGTCATAACCACTACAACTTGTAGTGGCATGCTCTTTTTTTGGGTTGCTGAAATAATTCTCTAACAACCGATTGCCATGGATTCATACCCTATATATATAGGGTCCTATTCGACAGTATACGTTAACTGGGTACTATTTCAACTAACAGATTTTTAGTCGTCCATTCAATTAATGGAGTGCTGAGATTAAATTTGGTCTAGGCATGAGCGCACCTCCTAGGTGTGGCCACTATAACGCCTTCTTATGGCCAGATTAATGACTATTATGTCCTCATTTTGGCTTTTCAAACTTACCGAAGGTATTACCTGTGGCCAGTTTGAAAAGCCAAAATATTGACTATTACGCTAAAGATGAAACAGATCGATGAGTAATATATTTAATGTACTTCAATATCTAAATATAATAATAATAAGAATAAAAAAGATCAAGCTTAAAAAATAATTTTTTAAGTTTAAGAAAAAAAATATCAAACTTAAAAAAATTATTTTAGTGTACTCCAATATCAAAGTTAAAAAGTTTGATATCAAAATATCAAATTTAGTGTACTCAATATTTTTAAGTTTGATATTTTTTTCAATTTTTTAAGTTTAAGAAAAAATATCAAACTTAAAAAGTTTAACGTTAAAATATCAAAATATCAAATTTAGTGTACTCCAATATTTTTAAGTTTGATATTTTTTTATTCTTGAAATATTAGAGTACATTAAATATATTACTTATCCGCTCCATCTTCAACATAATATATAGTCAATGTTTTGGCTTTTTAAATTAGCCGGATGTCTTAATAGTCATTAGTCTGATCGTAAGAAGGAGTTGCATTGGCTAGTTGCGATCAGGCCCATGCCAAATTTAATCTTAACACTCTATTAATTGAATGGACGATCGCAAATCTGTTAGGTGAAATAGTGCTACTAATAACGTATACTATGAAATTAAAAAGAGACACATCGTTACAAGTTGAGTCAAGCTTACCAAACCTAATTAATACTACTACAAATAAATGCATAAATTTTTTTTCAAAATAAGACTATCTCATCTTTTTTGTACAAAATTGAGATGTTATTTTAAGAAAAGTTTGACTATAAAATGATCCACCATTATAATAACAACTTGGCCATTATCATGAAATTTAATGCATTACTATCATTTTGGCCTTTTAGGATGACCTAAAATACAAGTTGACCATCATATACAGAAAGTATTTTAGATTATTTTTTTTGGTGATAAATCCTAGAGATTATTAATTCATTTAGTTAAATATGATGCGAATTATATGTATAATATAGATGAAGGAATACATTTCTTGTACATATAAATACGTACGATATATACACATTGGAGTTATCTATTATGCAAGTACTAGAATTTTATTAACATTAAAATAAAAGGCAACAATTATCACGTGACGTTTCAAGAATCTTCAGCAAATAATATGGATCCGGTTAGCATAAAGTTTATTTTTGGTAAGTTGATTAATTGACCAATAGAATACTGACACACATAGGGTCTCGCCTGCGTGTCAGCACTCTAATGGTCAATTGACCAACTTACCTAAAAATAAATTTCATGCTAACCACTTCCAAGCAATATCGTTAAATATATTTTATTTTTATTATTACTAGACTTCGTTCTTACAAATTGCAAGAGTGAGTTTGCTTACTTCAAGTTGGTATCCGAATATTAAAATAATATTTTTACATGAATCTTTTTCATATAAAAGTAAAACCCACTCACTATTTATATGAGAGAAATTATGTAAAAATATCAGTTTTCTAATTTTTATTAATTTCATCGGCATAAATATCTGATTTCTTATATATTTTTAATCTTAAAATTGAATATAAAAAGATAGTATTATGATACACCAACACTTTTTGCTCAAATTTCGTATCTAGGGACATTTGAAAGCAAAATATGGGAATGTGAATCCTTCCATTCAAATTTCAATTGTGTCAAGAATATGATGATGCAATTCTCCCTCCCTTTATCAAGTTTGGTTTTTGAAACTACTCCTTTATTCCTTTTTATCTCTTGTTTTAGAGAGGAAAATTTATTTTTTTTATTTTTCATTTGTAGATTTTAAAAAAAGTATAAATGACTTAGTTTTTTATATTATCCCTATATTGAGATTTTATAACTATTTTGGTCAATCAGATAAAACTTTAATTGCATTTCTTAATCTTTGTATTTTTACCCAAAACTTCAATTAAAAAAGAAAAGAGGGAGTAATAATTAAAATTAATGTAAATTTTTATTTTTAAAATAATACTCCCTCAGTCATAAAAGAATAAACAAATTTTAATTTGCACTTAGCGTATTAAGAAAAATAAAAATAGAAAAAAAATGATTTTATTAAAAATTTATCTTTAATGGTCCATGAGATTATATAAACAGTGATGAATATTTTATATTTTATATTAATGAGTCTCACTAAATGACATATTTACCATTCACTTTGTGTACTTTATTTTATTTTTTTGGAATAAAAAAATTGTACTTTTAGTCATTATTTTGAGAACGGAGTAAGTATATAATTTATAATTTTAATAATTATATTTTTAAAAACTAAATTAATTTTTAAAAATTTAAAATCAACATCAAAAAATTATATTAATTTTATTATTTATGAAAGGTAGGGAATAATTACATCAAATGGTGGAGACGTAAGATTATGGGGAGGGGTGATGGCACTAGGGCTAGGCAGTAGGCAGGCACTAGCACCTAACTATCGGGAAGAATATGATTGAAAATTAATGCGTATGATGAGGACGGGAACGTGGGGATTTGGTCCCACCAACCAATTTGAAATTAGTGTATTATGCGGGTAAAAATAGGTTGTGTCCCTGTAGAAGGTTCGCTTGGTCGCTTGACTAAATAATTTTATTCCAACTAGAGAATATGATTAAATATTTCTTTGGTCACTGTACTTACTGTACTTTATGTTAACTTATAAATAAGTTATTTAATTAATTATTTTTACAATTAATTCATTATACTGTTGTTTATTTATAAACCGTTAAAAAATTCGTTAAATTATGTTGACTGTAAACAAAAATACACACAAGCTGCTGAGTTATAAAAAAAAAACTTATGTGTCAAAGATTATCCTATGTGACATTTCCAACTAGGATTCAATATTACACACAATTCATCTCCTCACCAAAAACAACTTTTTATATTCTCTCTAAGTTTCAGTAATCATTCTCTCTCCTCTTTGTAATTTTCCCTTTTTCTCTCCTCTGCAACAGATATGTCGTCGATGACCAGTTCGACAAGTACTTCAATAGCTTATGCCGCCCCCAAATCATGCTCCTAATTTTAACCACCCGCCTTATGAGGTACAAACCCTCATTTTCTCTCTCTAAAAATATACATATATATAGAGAGGGGCCGGATCAGGTTCGGACTTTCGGACCGGACCAAAATTCGGACTTTTTTTTTTTTTTTTTTTTTTTTTAAAAAATAACTAAAAATAAATATAAAAAAATTTATGGAATTGAATTTTTTTTCTTCATAATATAGTGTTTTTTGTGTGATTTAAATGCGATATATGAAAATATGTATATATAGATGCATGATATCGACATTTAGATTATGGTAAAATTTTAGTTTCATAAAATAATAAAAAAAATTTAGTTGTTTTAAAAAAAAAACAAAAAAAAATAAAAATATAAAGGTCCGAATTTTCTCCCATCCGGGAGTCCGGACCTGATCAAATTTCTATATATATATATAGAAATGGCTATGACGGATCGAATCGTTGCTATGAATACCTTTAAAAGACGATGATTCATTTTGGTTCATTTCTTTAAGGTTCGCTTTGAGGCAGAGGCCGATATATATACGGAGGAGAACAAAGCGAGCGTAAAAAGCGAATTAAAATTTAATCGTCGTCTTTAATGTCTATATACGACAGTTCGACAATTCACACAAAAACTACGTAGGCTATGGCGACGGATCGAACCGTCGCCATAAACACTTGAGCGACGGTTAAATGCTTTGGTTCGCTTCTTTTAAGCTTGACTTTTTAAGACGGATGAAGATATATATATATATATATATATATATATATATATATATATATATATCAAGTAATATATCTCTAATAGATACATGAGTAATCTCTTTTCAGAATTTTACAGATTTTTTAACCCTTTAACCTGTTGTTTATCCCGGTCATGATCTTTCTGGTTCATAACCATAATCTGATGTTGTAGATCTGATGTAATTTAGAGTCTAGTTCCTTGTTTTCTCAAAATCAACCATATACAGATGATATACTGATAAATAAAAGGAAAATAATTGTGATATAACTCAAACTTTTTAGGAAGCTAGAACCCATAACAATCTGTTTTGACATCGTTATCAATATATTTCTTATCAATTTATACATGCATCATTTCTTCGAGTCCTTGAAGATTCAGTACATAAGAACTCGGATTACTATTTTTTGGGACAAACTTTTACTTTCAGTTACGTCAACGACAATAGCTTGTGATTTTTGGCAATGGTTGACAATGTTATTTTACCCGAATTGGGGCTACTAAATGATTAAGGACAGCGGAAACTATGGATGCTTGATTGAAGATGATGATTTCTCAAATTATAATCATTGTAATTAATTAAGCCCTAAATTTTGGGCATATCGTGCTGTGTATTTGAGAAGGTACGAAATATTTCTTATCTAATCTTATTTGGGCATGTTATGTTGTGTTTTCTTTTTGTTGGTGATGATGGTGGGCAGGATACCAAGAGTAATGGTGGTAGGTCTGTACTATGAAGAGGAAAGAGAAGGATGAAGAATAAAAATGGTGAAAGGACGGTGGTGGTGCTATGGTAGATATTGGTGGGTGGGTGGGTGGTAAATTGATTTAATTGAAAATATTTTCAATAATTTCTTCAATCTCCAATTCAACAAATTAATCGTTCATTTAAGTCTCTGGTTGATTCTGATTATCAATTTTGATCTCATTTTGCATTTGATTATTTTTTGCTCGATGGAATGAGAGAGAGAAAAGTGTATGACATTTAATAAATGTAAAAATTCATTTGAAATAATATTTAAGCCTTACCTAAAAAAATAGTTTTATTAATTACAAAAATAAGTAAAAAGTTATTTTTTCCATGTATTTTTCATAAATTATTTTATTTTAAAAAAAATTTTCATATTCCCTTAATTTTAATTAGCATATTTTTAGTTTTTGGTTTTATTATTTCCTTAATTATATTTATCTGTCACTTATTAAATAAAAATCATTTGATATTAATTAAAAAAATAATTAAATATATTTTTTAATTAATTTTTTTTTGGCTAACATTTTTAATTTATATTATACTTTAAAATATATTTTTTTATTTTTTTCATAAAATTTTTCATCCAAATCCACATAATGAATGCCACGTAGGATAATGTTTGACACACAAGTTTTTTTTTACAACTTAGCAGCTTATGTGTATTTCCGTTTAAAGTCAACATGATTTAACGGATTTTTTAACGGTTCGTAAGTAAACAAAAGTATAATGAGTTGATTGTAAGAAAAAACGGTTGAGTGACTCACTTGTAAGTTGACATAAAATGCAGTGACAAAAAAAATATTTAAGCCCTAGAGAATACAATGAAATAAATTTTATAATTAATAGTTTTCATTATATACTATATAATTGTGACAACCCCAAAATAGGTCCATTCCATCTAACCCATTCTGAGTCGCTAAATACATGATACAGAAAATAACTACAACTTTATTACAATAATTGTCGTGCAAAATACAACAACACATATCTTTGTGAGTTTGGATACAAATATATCTCTACCAACCGTGACTTCATCCCAACTCTTGGATAAGACGTCACAATGACATCTTACATAAATGTATAATCAAAAACCGCTTTTTAGAAATTAGAATCTTTGGGAAGTGGTCAAGAAACCTTCGTACATGGGGCCCGTCTTACAGGTTATGATAGATATCATATACCACGAATTATCCTTGGTTGACCTAATAGACCCTCTGGAAAGAAAAAGCGAGAAAGATTACTTATCATATTCTTCCCGATGGTGAGTCTTCTCTTGACTTATCATTATCTCCATTTGTCTCAAATTGAAATTATACTTGAAACAAACACCAAAATTATATAGGTAGTGCTTTCGTAAATATACTTTCGTGAAAGTGGATGAAAGACAACCTCGCTCTTATGATGACACGAGGTTGTATGTCATTAGATATCTTGTATGATAGTGGCAAAAACACCTTCCAACGTTGGGTTCGCTTCTCCTATATAATTCACCAAATATAACTACTAAAAGATGTATCTCTGACACACTTGTCTCTATCTTGTTTAGGGAGAACTTCACAAATTTAGAGTGTAAGACCCCAACTTATTATTAATGAAATTTAATTTTCTATTTATTATTTTAAAATAGTAAGGGTTGATTTGATTAATGTGGATAGTTAGGGGTAAAATACGCAAATATTTCAAAATAAGCAAGTGGTTATAAAATATTCATTCATTGTTGTTTAATATTCGTTTGGTCGTGGAATATTAAATCGCTGTCGGGAATATTAAATGCGACTGCAGCGACCATGTGTATGAGCCCATAATGGAAAGCGATTGGATGAAGAAAGCGATAAATATAAGTTGTTTAAAAATAACGGTATAGTTATTCTGAATTAATCTTGTTAAAATACTCGGTGGTTAAAACACGAAGATACCTTACGGTATTA
Source organism: Panax quinquefolius (assembly GCA_020205615.1). Lineage (NCBI taxonomy): Eukaryota > Viridiplantae > Streptophyta > Magnoliopsida > Apiales > Araliaceae > Panax > Panax quinquefolius. The sequence goes on along the minus strand of JAINUW010000645.1, from coordinate 38,491 downwards.
TTGCACCAATTATTGATTCTTACGTGAAGGCACTACTTAATAATGGTTACGATAATTACTTGCTTCGATATTTTATTGATTCAATAATTCTTCGCATTGATATTTTATATTCTTGTTGTTTTGATAAATTGTCATTACACAATTTTTCCATTATCTGAAAGCAATAATTCATATTATCCTAATAATATTATTGGATAACATTATTGGCAATGTCTAGAAAGTTACATCTAAGGAGAGGTTTGGTCACCACAATTTACATGCCAAGCAAGTGAGAGAAATCTTTATTGAAAGCCCCTCTTCCCTTGAACCGCACAGTTGTCGATATTGTGATTACATAATATTATTTGTGAATAATTAATTATTGATTCATATGATAAGAAAAATATTGATTTTATGTGGATATAGATGGAGAAAATTTTTAATCGACAATTGTTGAAAATTGAAATTTTATCTTTTTCGATAAAATAATTCATTTAAATATATTATTATATTTTAATAATATAATAATGGTGATATTTTTACAACGAATGTGGATATATGAGTATACGAGGAGGAAGAGTATTTTTATTACAATAAATGTTTAAAACATGTTAAACATGTCGAAATTGGACCCCATTTATTATCGAAATTTGATTATAGCACGTAAAATCGCTTGGTTTGTGGATTTCGGTCCAATTTTGTTTGGAATTTGGAAAAACTTTCTTCCTGCAAAGTTGTAGAGAATTGAATTTCCTATAACAAATCTCGAGATTCAATTTTCTAGCAAAAAAAGGCTATTTATTATGAATTATTGAAGCTCAAGTCTCAAAATAATTGATTTTTGGAAGTTTAAAATATTTAAAATTAGAAAAATATTTTTTGTTGTTAGTCTTGTGTTGTGGGCTGGTTGGTGGCTGATGTTGGGCAAATTAAGTGTGCGTTGGAAAATATATATATATATTATTAATTTATTAAATTTTACGCTTTGGTTTCTTAGCGATTTCCTATAAATAGGATGCTTAGGTTAGAATTGAAAATCATACCGAAATCAAGTTTTCTCTCTATATTATCGAAGCGTATTCTTGTGAGTATTTTGAGTATACTTTGAGTATTGCTATATCTGACTGCAAGTTCAAGTCATGCTTTATATCCTGTTTCAACTTTAAATCTTGTCTTTTTGTGAGGTAAGGGATATTATTTTTTTAAGTAATGATATTATTTCTTCAATATCATTATGTTGAAATATTGATCTGAAGTTTTTATCAAATTTGGAACTTTTGGTGTCGGAGATTACTTATTCACGATATAAGACTTATTCACGATATCTGAAACTATTCACGAATCATGCACTATTCATCGAAAAATGAAAAATTTTCTTTTTCGTCCAAAATATCTATTCGGATACTAGCTTTGATTATATCTATGTTTTGATCATTCTTGAATTTTACACCACTGTAATTATTTTTGAGGTATTTTTGGGCGATGGATAAAACAAAGTACGAATCCTTAATCCTTAATCCTTGTCATTTTGTTTCATTTGGATTCGTTTTTTAAAAATATTTTTCATCATCTTCGATCTTAAATGATGATATTATGGAATATCTTTGGCCCGTAGTGCAAAGATGAATGATTTTGAAGAATATCTTTGGTAGTAGTGCAAAGATGAGCAGTGTTTAGATGAACACTGACCGTGATGAATATCTTTGGCCCAGAGTGCAAAGATGAATATTTGATTTCGAGATATATATTGATTGATGTTACAAAGGATAAAAGATAGAGCGATGAACTTTTAAATTCATACATAGAAGATAGTAGTTTGCATTATCTACTTAACTCTTCTAATGAATTATTATTTCATTGCTTGAATATTGATTTAAAATTTGTTGTCTATTGTATTCTATTAGATTTTTCCTGTTGAAGACTAACGATAATTTGTTGTACATTATCTTAGTCATAATATTCTTCTTGGGCTAGTTGAGCTCACCCTTTTCCTTTTGTTCCATTTTTCTTCTCGGAGGCGAGAATATAGCGAGTAAGAGTCGGGGTATGGAATGAAAGTTCTAGAGAGAGTTGTTTAGTAGTCCTCACCATTTTGTAAAATAATGTATCAATAAATGTGATGAGGATTTATTTGAGTATAGATATTGTCTAGAAGATAATATTTGTATTCAAACTCACGATTTCTTGTTGTAATAATAAAGTTGTAGTTGTTTACGTACCATGTATTGACAACTCGAATGGGTGATGTATACCTATTTTGGGGCGTCACATGAGACCACCGCTTACTATTACCTTTATACCCCCCTCGACCCAAATTTACACTTTTATTACACGAAAGGAATTGTGAAGCAAAAGGGTGAAACACAACTAGCTTCGATAAAGAATATCATGACTAAAGATAATTAAATTATCAATAGCCTTCATCAATAACAAATCGTAGATTTAGAACATATGGTAGATGATAAAAATTTCAACCATAGTTGCGGTGAACGAAGCGATCCATTAGAAGAGTCAAATAGTACAATACGATCTATTATCTTCTCCATATTAAAAGTCCACCAACAATGTTTTATCCCCGTAACATCAATCAACAGCCTCCTTTCCACAATTATATGAATATCTCATAATCATAATTGTGATTCTAAATTCCTCTTCGTACTCGGGACAAATATAATTTTCATCACATGTCTTTACCAAACATCAAAGATCATGGTTATACCAAATCACGCTTTTACTTCATAATCATACTAATAAATTCATCTTTTTTACTAGCCAAAGATATTCATCCACAATTTATTTTAGCACCAATTGGCCAAAGATATTCAACAACATGTCATCTTTGCACTACTGACCAAAAGATATTCATTAACAGTTCATCTTTGCACTCATCGCCAAAAATATTCATCAACAATTCATCTTTTGCACTCACAGCCAAAATATTCCTCAACGCTTTATATTTGCTACTGAGTCAAATATATTAATATCTCAAAGAAATATATAATCATTTCGAATTTATATAAACAATAATTATAACCATGTTGATCAATTCACCTTTGCACTTAAGCTAAAGATATTCAATTATAAATTCAATGGTCATGATCGATCCACAATTCAACTTTTCACTACTGGCCAAAGAGAACCCTAGTCATAATCATACCAATAATCTACTCATCTTTACACTCCAGTGAAAGAGAATTTCAACATTAGGGTTATAAAAATATTATATATGATAATAAAATCAATAGAATCAATATATAGTTTTAATCTCCAGAGTAATATTCATAAATCAACTATAATTTGGTTAGAAAAAGAAACCAATTTTGTAGTGAATAGTACCCGTGAATAGTAACTCGTGAATAGTAACTCGTGAATAGTAACTCATGAATAGTAACTCATGAATAATAACCCTGACACAAATAGGTAAAAATTCCACAATAAAATTCATACCAATATTTCGGTATAATGATATTAAAAGAATAACATTTCTTAAACTTATAAACAATTTATTTTAATTGTTTACACTTTACTAAATAATGCATTTAATCATTATAAAATGCCAAACTTATAAGATTTTATCACCAATAACCAAAACCCTCATCAAAATCTGCATATACCACATATATGATTCTCAAGCCATAAAATCATATTTTTCAATTTTCTTCCTTCACATAACATATTTAACTCATTTATTCATAACTAGTCCATTTTCATGAAAAATACCAAATCAGTTCCAAAAATATTTCTTTTCTGGGATTTAGCAGAATATAGTCCCATATTGAACATATATTTTTCTTAGAATTTTTAAAATTCATTTACTATTTTTCATATGGCCAAAACCGTCGAATATTTAGACGTTTATCATAAATTATACTTTTATCCAAAAATTCCGAAATTCACAAAGTACACTGATATTATATAGATGTACTTTCAATAAAAATTTCATCAATTTTGGAGTTAACCATAAGGAGTTATAAGCGGTTACTTTTAAAATAATCCTTTCTCATAAAATTCATAACTCTTAATCTATACATCCAAAAATCACCATTTTTGGACAAAATCAATAAAACTCATCAACATATCATTTTAAATTTTTCCAGAATTTTTGAAGAAGGTCGGAGAAAGAAATGAATCCTAAAAACATAATAACCCTTAAAATCCCTTATCTCAAAAGAGCAGTACTTCTGACTGGAATATCGGATGAAAAATCGAAGAAAACTTCTACTAAATAGCAACTCTCAAAGTATCTAAATACTCTCAAAAATATGTTTGATAATATAGAGAGAAAGAAAACTTGTTTCTGGTGTGATTTTCAATTCTAACTTAGCCCTCTATTTATAGGAAAATTTTAGCAGACTTGACCTGTAACCTGATGGCTTTACCTGCTACTATTCCCACCCGCGACATTTGAAATAAAATTTAGCACATTTCTTCACCAACCACAAGTGGGGCCAACTCAATTCTAGAATTTTTCACCAAAATGCTAAATTCGAATATTTCAATAATTTCTGAACCATTCACCTCTTAAAATTCATAACAAATCATACGTTTATTTTTAACGGTTCAAAATTTGTGGACATATACTCAATTTATATATGTATAACATATCCAAAAATTACAACGATCCAACGGTCGAATTAAAAATTATATGTCACGCAATATATCTCAAAAACACTGGTTTAATTTTTAATACCTTCATTCCGACAAAAATACTGATAAAATACCTCAACATTAATTCCTTCATTTATAACCACATAAATAAATCCATCATTTATATCCACATCAAATAAATATTTCCTTATCATATAAATCAATAATTAATTATTCACAAATAATATTACGTAATCACAATTATGACAACCATGCCGCTCCTCGAGAAAGGGGCTTTCCAATAAGAATTTCTCCTTATTTGGCCAAGCAATTAGGTGACCAAACCTCTCCTCGATACAACTTTCTGTAGACATTGCCAATAATGCTATCTAATAATATTATTCAAATAATATGAATTATTGATCCGATAATGAGAAATATTTTGCGTTGATAATTATTGAAACAACAATAATATAAAATATCAACGCAAAATTATTGAATCAATAAAATAAAATATTGAATAAGAAATTACTGTAATAATTATTGAGTAGTGCCTTCTTATATAAGGATCAATAATTCAAAAATACTTGGTAAAACCGTGTCCCATCTTTGTGCAAACACGCGTATTCATCGTATTTTAACCATAGGGTATTCCAACAATATTAACTCTGAACGATTACGCCGTTATTTATAAAAACTTAATTTTGTCGTTTTCTTCATCAAGCGCTTATTACATTATGGGCCCACAAATGGGCTTGCACTTGGTCGCATTTAATATTCCCAAAAGCGTAAAAAAGAATATTTCACGACCAAACGAATATTCCCCGACAACAATGAATATTTTATAACCACTTTTATCAATTTAACCATTTACTGAATAGTAATTATAAGAAAAATTGAATACTTTTATTTCATAAAATTCGGGGTCTTATAATAATTATTAGAATTTTATTAAATAAAATTAAATAAATTTATGTTATAGTTTAAATTTTAATATGTTGTTGTTTGATTTTAAAAATAAAATTGTATTTATAATTTTAAAATGGAGGAGTACTACTTTATGTATGCTAACATTATTTAAATAAATTATCCCTCAATTTCATTATTAGACTTTTCATTTGTACATGTAAAAAAATAAAATTTTCAGTTGTAAAAATATAATTTAAGGATATAATAGTATATTTTAGTCTAATTTATAGTTTAATATTTTTATGCGACAATGTATAATAAAATTTTGACCGTAGACTTGAAGACTTTTAGTTATTTTATAATTTCACTAAAAAAATATATAAAAATTCTTCAATTTTTTTAATTAATGAAACTCTTTTTGTATAACCAGAAGAATTACTATTAATGAAAAGAGTTTATTTTGAATATTTTTAATAAATCACTTGCACTAAATGTTTCTTTTACAATGTTTGGCAGGAATTGAGTTTTGGGCATGAGTTGGATTGGCAAAGAAAAAGTACAAACGAGAGAGTACATAAGAAAATATTATTAAAACTTAATTCTTCAACCTATACCACATCTTTATGTCGGGTAATAGAGTGATTCTAGGGGGGCCGGGAAGTGGCTTATCGGTGCAGTTTTTTTAAATTTTTATCGACTCCTAAAACACTAAATTTAAACCTAACACACTAAATTCTAAACCTTAAACACTAAATCCTAAACCCTAACATTTTCTTTCTGAGTTTTAAAAAGAAAATAAAATAAAATAAAAAACTTAAATTAGGACATCAAAGAAAAGAATAAAAAATTTGATATTTTTAACATTTTGTTTCGAGCTTTTAATAGAAAAAATTAGAAAATATAAATTTTTTATTTTCTTGCGTTTTTTAGTTCCAATGAAAAGAAAAGAAAAATATTACTTTTACAAATTTACTCTTTTATTAATTATAAGTATTGAACCATGAATAAAAATATACAAGATTAATTCAATCAAAGAAAAAAAAATACATAATCAAATATAAATATCCAAATAAAATAAATGTTAAACAAAAACTATTTCTAAAAAGTTATTGTCATACCATACCAAAAAGTCATCAAACATAGTCTGTATTATTAATACTAACGGAGATTATTCATCAAATAATAACATATGGGTTTGTTGGAAGAAAATGGTCATTGCATGTTGGACTTTGTGCATTCATATAATGTATTCATACATGTAAAAATATATGAACTGCAAACTATTATGACTACTTAGGATCTCCTCTTTTTTTGCTAGGACTGTTGAACCCCAATTTATAATAATATAAGCAATTACATAGTTAAAGTATAAAATAAAAACTCCCATACATTCAGGATATGAAAATTTATAATTAAACATACAACATATGACTACAGAGAAAGAGAGAGAGAGAGAGAGAGAGAGAGAGAATGTTGAAATTAAATAAGGATTGATTTGGGGTTTTGTAATTATTTTGCGAATGCTGAGTGGTTGTGTCCATTGTCATTAAATTCAGCAATAATAATAAAAAGACAGATTCACAGGTTAGTGAAATTTCGAAGAGAAACAGACATGCATGTATATATCAGAGATTGTACAGCTAATGTCGCAGAACGATGAGTAAATTATCTCTTAAGGCCCAAATTTGCATTGGTACTGAATAGATTGAACACACAAATTGGGGACATAATTTATAATTTAAAATTTATTATTTTAAAAGTTGAGGATAATATGAGAATTATAAAAATATTATAGGAGTATATTTCAATTTCTTTTCCATCCAAATTAGGCCAAAACTTTAGCAAGACAAGTGGCCAAGTTTTCTATCCATTTTTTTCGTTTATTAAAAAACTCATAGACATAAGAATTGGAAAGAAAACTTAAATTTTTTGTCCATTTCTTTTCTTTTCTGTCCATTTTAAAACTCAAAAATAGAGTGTAAACTAGATATAAACCCGCGCGTTGCGACGGGATTATTCAAATTTTTAATAATAAATGTGCGAACAATTAATAAATTAAAATATAATAGGAAAATAGCATATTATTTTGCAATGATCAAACTTTACACAAAAAAACAAATGAATATACATTATAGGGAATAGTGGTGAGAGTTTACCGATTTGTACATTACACTCTAAGTATGTGACTATTGCTTTTAATCTAGTGACAAATTAAGTGACCTCAACTTGATGTGGGAAAAAAAATGAGGCCTTTGAAGGAACCAAAAGTAATGCCCCCACAACCATTTCATATTGCACACTTGTGAATGTTTCTGTATTGCTATTTCATATTAGTGACAAAAGTCACAAAACTTTGTAGCAAAATCAAATACGTGGCCACAAGCACATCTTTATCAATCTAACATCCCACCACACTGCGTCACTCCTTAAAAAACTAATAAAATTGCTTCAATAGGTAACAAAAAAGCAACCCAAAATTTATAATCAGTTCATGCTTATAAACTCCCCTGAATGACACATTACATAGACTGAACCAAAAGGAAATGTTAAAATTTAATTGAAACCAGTTTGGTCTATACGAAGGGTGAGGATTCCAATCTTGTTGTCCCTCATCTGAGAAAATACACGACACTTGACCACTGCATAGTTCCTCATCGTCTTGTGCCTTTCTAGATGATCAGTAGTGAGATTTAACACCACAAACAGATAAAAGAAGAATAAGGGAGAGAAGAAAAGGAAGAACGTGAAGGTTAAATAAAGTTGGCAAACATAGACCAGATCCTAAATTGTTTATCCAAAAAATGTAAATTTCCAGATGCAAAATAAGATCATGAGTGATTGATACCATCTAAAGCAAACTTCATGAAACACTGAAACTAGGGTACGATAGTATTATTTGCCAAATCATAATATAACTTTAAGGTAAAAAAGAAACTAATTAGTTCAAGGCCTCGCGTATGTTTAAGGAGCTGCCACGAAGAAATAACACCACTTTGTCGACACGTCCAATCTCCAAAACTATCTAAAATATCAGGGAAAAAAGGTTCAAGAGCAATATTCATAAGAATTTGCTGTAAATCTGATCTATTCCATGCCCTGACCATAGGAAAGTTTTCTACATGCATACACTACTATTCTCTAAAATGCACACTTTGAATGAAAAACAAACCTGTCTTTTACTAATATTTTGAGACTTCTCCTCCTGCCAATCTCGGTATATTGAAAAAAGTTCCATTAGCACATTCAGATTTTCTGTACCTGCATCAACCACAAGGCAATAAAAATCAATAATTTTCTTGCCCACCAAATTTTCGGTATTCAGTTCAATGTGCTTATTTTAGTTATACCGAAAACATGGGAAAGGTTGACAAATGGCTTTAATATGGAGAAAGCAACTATTGAAGTATAAAAACCAATATATTGGGACCTCAAAACCATCCAAAATAAATAGGAATTAGATTGCAACATTCACCATATGTTCATATTACAGAAGAAAAAGGGTCAAGGAGTTTGATGTGTGTATGTTGTTATTAGATGTGCATGTTCTCCATAAACGTGTTCCATCACAACGTAAGGCCTTCATGTTCTTCTTGCAGGAATATGGAACTGGTAAATATATTAGTTCAATGATAACACAAAGAATACAAACTAAAACTTAGATAATTAAAAGAACTAATAAAAAGGAAAGGACAGAATGAACGAAAAAATTTAAATTACAAAGGACCTTGAGTTCATGATCTATAATAACCAAAACAGTTTATATAATTAAATTACAAAGGATAATATCAAAATAGTTGATATAATTAAAAACTCTTTATTTTAGTGATTTAGGGGATTATAATCAATAAATTAAGAGAGAACAATTAAATTATAAAGGATAAATTATTGTCAAGATAAGCAAAGGGTTGTAAATCTAAGAGATCACCCAAAGGAATTTCTTGCTATGGTGCCATCTAAGATTCATGAGTGGACAATTAAAGGAATTTATTGCAAAACATTATTCAAATTTTGTGAGAGAATAATTCACCAAGTTTTTTAAAATTAAACTTCATCAATACTAATAGTAAGTTAAAATAATTCCATTCAACAGAATTACTTACTACCATGGAAAAGGAATTTAATTAACTAAACAAATTAAAAAGAAGGATACTTTCAATACACTGAAATGAAAGTTATGTCTGAACCTGTATAAACAACTTCTTTGATTCCCTAATATCTTATAAATGTTTTCAAAAATTTTCAGGGGAGGTATACATAACATAATAAATTTATACCCCCTCCACTCTACAATAATGGGAATATTTTTGTGTAACAGATGGAGTATAAAATTATAGAGGGTATAATGCTGCACAAAATTGTACAATTTATTAGTCAAAAAACCTTTCCAATTGAACCAGCTTGACATTCTAACATGCAATAAGAAACATATTCAGCACTTCAAATTTAAATTTAACCTAACTTGATTGTTATCTTGATCAAAAACCTTGTCATTCAAAAGCACTAATTTTTTAATACAACTCCAGAATTGATTCTCTCAAATGTATGCATGAACATGGATATAAAGCCTTCTTTTCAAGCATTAAAAATTTACATACATTAAAAAGACAAAAAAATGATTCCGAACCTTTATGTGGGGGGTGTCGGGGGGACACTCCTTACAGAAACAAAAATCTTATAATTTTCTTTAGTTTGAGGAATGCACCAAATGATGAAAAGCATAATCGACCCAGACAAAAAGAGACGAATAAAATGACGCATACAGCTGATCCAGTTGTAGTGATAAAACATCGCTCTTGTATCATGAAGAGAGTGCAAGGCGTTAAAAAAAAATAATTAAAAAAAGAACTAAAATACCTAGACAACTAAAATAGATATACGGCTAATCTTAATTACATCAGCTACAATAAAAGGAATTTCTTGATATGGTGTACCCTGTCATCTAAGATTCATGAGTGGACAATTAATTTTAAAATTAAACTTCAGATCAATACTAATAGTAAGCTAAAATAGCAATAAGAAACCCTGTAATCTCACCTTATTCAATTGATCGTCGTAGTCTATTTCATTAACTGACCCTTGCATTTGACAGCTACCACTCAAAACTGGGGTGATCTAGAAAGCAAACCAAACAACATCAATTACAGTGGAGTTATAAATTACCCAAACCACCTAAAGCACCTAGCATCCTAAGCATGATAACTGATAAGAAAAAAATTATGATTGTTTATTTTAAATTAAATTAAATTTATTTTAAAAATCCCAATAATAATAATTTTGCAAATAACAAAAGGAAACAATAGGGGAAATTAAAATTGAAAGGATTGGAAACATAAACATTAGGCGAAACCAAATAATCAGTCAATTGAGATCATCCCTGCCAACCCCAGCCATGGATTCCAGTAACAGATGAAAAATGATTATTATAAACCCAATCTAATTATTATAAACCCAACCGGACAGATGAAAACAGAATAAAATAATAGGAAGAACAACCCAAATCAGTAAGAAAACTCAATCTGGGAACCAACGGAAGTAAGGGGATGGGATATCTGCATAAAACAATTTGTCTAACCCAGTTGCCGGCGATGACAATCCATAGATCTGAACCAGAAATCGAAGATACCAAGACAAACCAATAACATCCAAATCTGAACTTAAGAAAGGTAGCAAGAAAAACATACTATTCAATTCGAAAGCATAAAAACGATACAGATGTTTATCGTTTGGGCTGAGTCTTCTTCGCTGTTTTGAAAGAATTTGAACGAATGAATTTAGTTACCATATTTGAATATATGTTCGCTGTTTTGAAAGAATTTGAACGAATGAATTTAGTTACCATATTTGAATATATGATCCCAGATTTAGGGGAATTAGCGGAATGAATATATGAATTTAGGTTTTTACGGTATTAATTAAGATACACATGTGTTAATTTTTTAGAATGATAGATGTTAATTTAGGAGCATTAACTAGATACAAACTCGAGCGTTGCGGCGGAATTATCCAGTTTTTTAATAATAAATGTGTACGTACAATTAATAAATTAAATTATAATAAGAAGATAGTAGATTGTTGTGCGATGATCAAATTTTACACAGAAAAACAAATAAATATACATTGTAGTGGGTAGTGTTGAGATTTTACTGGGTTTGTGCATTCTGTACAAGTATGTATTATTAACTTTTAAATTTTTTTGCGGCTAATAGCAAAAAGTAGTGATCTCAACTTGTGGACAAATCATTTTTATACTCTTTCCTTTTTCTATTCAAGACATTATGTAAGTGAACCGTATCAAGTTTTGAAAGAAAAAAAAAACATTTGTTACGATTACTTGTCAATAATTGGTACGGATCGATAATTTAAATTTTGATATCTTATATGCATCCACACTCCTCTCAAATGTAACTTGAATCTCTTGATCATCAACAATATTGACTTGTATATATATTTGCTCTTTTTATATATATACATCGGTTTGGGAGGTTATCTGATCGATTTCTTTTAGACGTTGCAAGCGATTGGCGAGAATGGTAAGAGTAGAGTAAAACGGGTTTTGAAAATTGAATGATGAACACATGGATGACCTCAAGTAGTTGGTGGCGGAGCTAAAGTTTTGTTCATTAATTCATTTGAGTTGAGAAATTTGAGCCTAATTTCTATGAACATCAAAAAAAATTTAACCGTCACATTTATCATGCAAACTACATTTGTCGTTAAAAGTTGAAGAACTTGATTATCACAAATGTCACTTTTTGAATTTTGAAGTTGAAAATTCCATCCATATCACGTAAAATGTTGGCAATTAAAGTTCAACCCCAAATCATCAAGGGTGGTGCCAGTTTGGCAGGTATAAGTACCCATGTAGTACTGAGTACAGACATCTCGATTACCATAGACACCCTTGTTTATCTGCACCCCAGCTTTACCGTTTTAAATAAAATTCCAAGTTGTAAATTTTTGAAATTGATAACGAGAATGGACCTTAAAAAGACAAAAGAAACAATGAAGGAGATATAAAAGGTAAAAGTAAGAGACTAAGGTGCTGTTTGTTTACATCTGATTGCCTCTTAATGAACTGCCTCTTAATTGCTAAAAGGCATGATGCTGTTTTTTTTAACCTCTGAATGCCTTTTAATCGGTAAGACAGAAAATAAAATCTTAATAATTAAGAGGTATCTCTTAATGAATTTTTTTATATAAATATATTCAACAATATTATGCACTCATTTTTATTAGATTGAATATTTAAAATTATTAAATAAAATTTTACCATTTAAAATGGTAAAATAATGTCATTAAGAGACAACTTACTTTTTAGTTATCAAACAATTTTTTAGATTCAGACCTCATAACTATTCAGATGATCTAATTTATTAAGACATCATAATCATTCAGATCTTATTTCTCAGGTTTATCAAACACAACCTAACTTAAGTGCTCAAAGATTTATCTCTGTATCATATTATTTTGTTTTAGAGCCCATACTCAAGAAAGTACCAGTATGACCTCATAAGAAGACAAATTGAAGGTACTAAGTAGCTAACTGAATAAATATATGGCCTTGTCATTCCTCGGTTATTGTATATGACAAAGCCTCTGTCTGTTGTCATTGCTTGATATTTGGTCTTCCATTAATATATATTATTGTGTGTTTGATATGATCTTTTTTTTCTTCTAATTCCTTTATTTATTTATTTATTTAATTTTATTTTGCGTTAAGGCATGATATTGTAGCTGTTATAGAACTAATTTTGTTTGTGGTCTTCTATTATGTGCTGCAGATATTGGCATCAATCATCAACTCATCATCTAGTTATTATCTGAGAACAGACAAACAAATTTATGACCATACACAATGAGCATAGAACTTATTTTTAATTGTAAAAATAAATATAAGTAAACAAAAGTATAAGAATTGTTTTGCGACAGTAGAATATGGCATGTTGTACACCAACTACCGTATCCAAAAAATGTGTGAAAGTGTAATATCATCACCATTTTACTCGTTGCCTACTGAAGAGGACTCGCCATTCCTAACCGAGGTTGTTTTTTGATATATCACCATAAATTCTTTACCAGCAGATTTAGCCAATGTCAGATCTGAGTTAGTTATCCCACCTTTAATAATTCTGCTGAAGAACTTGTTTACTTTGTCATGTGCGGTTGTAGAAAAGGAACCTAAAGCACTACTCAACTTAAGACGCTTAATCCATCTGCTGCTCCACTTTGGCCCCAGATGACCATTTGGGCGGTAGCATCAAAATTCACCGTGTCAGCAATTTTCTGTGACAATTCTAATTATCAATTCAAGAAGAGTTCAAACCAGTTGCAACATAAGTTCATTAAATATAAATGCAGAAAGTTATCAGAAGAGATAAATACAGATATAGAGGAGATATCAATTATAAATCCAAAACATCTGAAGGTAAAAAAATATGTCATGAGTGGAAGCATTGGTCAATATCCTCATAAAACACTGACCCTAATAATCTTGAGAATCTTATCCCTTCCTTTTCATACATGCCAAGTTGTGACTTAAAAAACAAAATTGACAATATAATTATAGATGAGACACTTCTCTAAAGAAGCAGAAGCATGGAAAGTATTTCAAATATTCCATCTAATTATGCATCACTGTCAATTTTAAATTTACAACTGTCTATCAAAATTTGAGATTGACATAAGCAACTTACATCATCTTCATCAAATCTTTTACCAATAAAATCAGAAGCCTTTCGTCCAACATCATTAAGCAGGGGAGTTAGTGCCATTGACAACACAACAACAATAATGAGAAGTTTGTTCAGCTCAAGTGGTAGCACCCCAAGTCTATAATAAAGTAGGCAATCTATAAACAAATCATTAAATGATTAAGTAGATCAAATATAATCATGTAAAAAAATGTAATCACACTAACCTGTTTGCTAGAGAAAAAACTACAAATCCAAATTCACCTCCCTGAGACAGAAGTAAACCGATCCTTACACTTTCTTGTAGAGTTAATCCAACATGAGGACCAATTGTTGTTATAATTAGAATCTTAACAGCATTTAAACCTGCCAAGAGTGAAAGAACATTTGGCCACTCTCGAAGAAGAAGCTGCATAGGAAATGATAAATGTAAAACTCAACTTTGTAATGCTACTTGATTTTAATTCGAAGTTAATAAAAAGTACTATTAACTGTCATAATCAATTTTAAGCTGTTTCTATCTGAACTTCATAGACAAGTTGTGCAGCTAGGCTACATAGTCATTGTGTCCAACAATCTATCAAGTATGAAAACTCAAGGAACAAACTGAATAGTTAAGTCATAGAAGTAAAAATGTAAGACATTAGCAATAGAAATACCTGTGTGTCAATAGAAGTTCCAGTAGTCACGAAAAATAAACCAAGAAGTAAGCCTCTAAAAGCCCTTATATCAGCTTCAATTTGTGTTCGGAAATTTGTTTCTGCCAGTAGAGCCCCAGCCAAAAATGCTCCAAGCTGCACAGATAACCCATTATAATTGGATTTAATCAACTAAATGACTTTAAAACATTGGCAGTAATCAAGCAAGCAATTCTAATTGCAAAGCACAACCCTCAGTTGGATTACATACATACATGTAAGCATCAACTTATAAATTATAAACATTCCAGAGGAGTTTTTAAATGTTTGAAGGAAATTTGATATATCGACTTACGATAAAATTAAGAACCTAATATAAAATTGACCAGAATGCATCCAAATTACATAGCAGTATAATAGATTTTGATTTTTTTAATCATTACCAATTTTATTTTAAAGTATGACTCACAGTAAACATAAACCAAAATAGTCTTAAATAAACTTGGTTCTTGAGAAAAACAAAATCTACATAACTAACCTTGAGCTTCTTAAGAAGTTCATATCTAATCATTATCAAATTCACCTTCAAGCCCTATCAGAAATCCAAGTATCCAACAGAAAAAACTAAACACATTTAAACCAAAAAAAAATAGCATCACATAGGTCTGTTTTGTTTAATAGCACGTCTCTTGTTCATATTAAAAGAAAAAATAGAAAAAATAAGTAGAGTTTTGTTTGGTTGTTTCTTAATCTTAGCCAAGTATTCATCATTTAAGAAAGACTTATCACTCAAAGTTTCCTTCTAATTTGTATCAGAAACCAAAAACATAACGTAGGTGCTGTGTGAAACAAATTTGTGAAATATTTAAAAATTAATAATGCTATGTTTTCTCACTACTACTTCATTAATTGATGAAGTGAAAAATGCACAAATTTTGAAAAATTCTCCATAGTTCGAAAAATTCACCATAGTTCTTAAAATTCGAAAAAATATTACACCACCACAAAATCTCATACCTTCTTATTATTAATTTTTATTTTTAAATTTTTGATTAGTTCTTAATAGGTGCATCTCTCATCCATTATTTACTTAACGGCTTTCATTAATCCATTGCATTCACCTTTTTCATATTTTCGTAGCATACAATAAAGTAAAATCAAAAGGCTAAAACGTAACAAAAAAACACAATCCAACATCAAACCTTAACCAATATATTATGATAATAAGTAGAAAACCATCCAATCTATCAAACCAAGCTAAACATTGCAATTATCCATTATTAACACAATGAATATCCCACTCCAAGGCAACCAAACAGACAGGAAATCCATAACCAATCAACTAACAAAAACCCAGGCCTATTTGGAAGATACCAAAACATTAAATTGATTAAACATTAACATCTCCAATCCCATTAATTCAATTTCAAATAACTCAAGCAAACAAAAAGTTCCACCATAAACGAATCAAAATTCCCAACACACTGACTGCATTATTTTTACTTTTTAGATTATTTTTCTTAAATTTCATATAGTTGGAATTTTTTTTTTCCTGTGGCTTCCTTTCATTTGCACTCTCCGAGCTCATGTAGTTGGAGTGAAAAGTTATTTCTAATTTTATGAAGACCTATTTCAAATTGTAGACCATATGTTTGCTTCAGTAGTGAAAATTTAAAAAAATAAATGTTTTGAAATTGAGGATTCAATGAAAAGTTCAATCTTGTTTGAGTATAAATAAGAAAATTCATATAATTGACTTTTGACTACCCGCACACATTTTTTGTTAAACAATCGGAGGATTCTTTGAATAATAAAGATTTATATTCATACATGATGCCTGATTTTAACACCAGTGGGTTGATTGAATACAAATCTTTAGAAAATGTTGCTATGTCATTTTATTAGCATGATTGTTTTAATCTACTAATTGCACATGAATTACAGCAAAAATCCTTATGATTGGAAATAGGCTCAACTCAAATATAAACAAATACATACCAATTCACAGCTGCATGAATTTGCAGTCAAATCCCATACACGAATATTGCCATTTTGGTCCCCAGATATCAGCTCTGTCTGCAAAACCAGAAAAGTACAGTGAGATTAACATAGGTAAAAGTTTATGTGCAAGACAACAACAATTATACTTTCCTTCTGTGATGCAGTATCAAGATCCTATTAACCGCCACATAGTCAAAAGTCGTGCAAGCTGATTCAATATAATGTCACTTCAGTGAACTTACTCTTCAACCAATTCAGAGAAATAGGTGCTAACACTATAAGTGCCTACACTATAAGACTATAACATGCAAGTCACTTTATATACAAAGCTTTAATACAATTGCTGATTCAA
This sequence comes from Panax quinquefolius, assembly GCA_020205615.1. Taxonomy (NCBI): domain Eukaryota; kingdom Viridiplantae; phylum Streptophyta; class Magnoliopsida; order Apiales; family Araliaceae; genus Panax; species Panax quinquefolius. The sequence goes on along the minus strand of JAINUW010000645.1, from coordinate 21,335 downwards.
AAGTTGAATTCTCCTAGAAATACACAATTATATAATTTAAAGAAAAAAGTATAACCGCTTTAGAAAGGGGAACGAAAAAAACACCTGATTTGGATGCAAAACAACTGTATTAACAGCTGCACGGCTTTCATATTCCATCTGACAACCTGGAGCCATGCACTTTTTCAAATGCAAACATATCTATTTCTCTAACAATAAGGGCTCACAACATGAAAAAAAATCTATTTGAGGAGTAGTCCCAAATCCTTACTGTACCATCGTAAGTCCCAAATCTTTTTCACCGTCTTATCAGCAAAATTCGATTCAACAACCGAGTTAGTGAGCTCACCTAAAATCCAATTCACCGGTTTCTGAGCAACATTCTTTTTCACCGTCTTGAAGTTCTTTATTGACGGTTGCGATTGCTGCTTTCGTCGGATTGGGAAGAGTTGGGGAAATCGGAAAGAGAAAGGGAGTGAGGTAGAGTTGGGGTTTGATTTTGAGGAAATCAGGAAGAGAAAGGAATAGAAAAGTTAGATGAATGCGGAAATCATCTTTAAACTTGGCGTCTTGAAAGTGTGCTGGGCTGGAGAGAGGGGTTGAGAAGTGCTCGATCGACGGGATGTTTATCCTTTGGGTTGAGTCTTCTTTGTCGTTTGAAAGAATTTGAATGAAAATGAAATTAATTTAGTTGCCATTTTTGATTATATGATCCCAGATTTAGTGGAAGTTGGGAAGCCATTTTTGAATATATGATCCGAGCTTTAGGGGAATTTGGTAAATGAATTTAGGTTTTTTTAGGGTCTCATATGTTTCTGGTAATTAGGAGTATTAATTAGGATGGACAGATGTTGAATTTGTAGAAAGACAGATGTGAAATTATTGTGTCATGTACTGTGATTTAGTATATATAATAGATTATGACAGGTGTTAAATTTGTAGAAGGACAGATGTCAAAATATTGTGTCATGTACTGTGATTTAATATATATAGATACTAAACCCTAAACTCTATTTTTTACATGTATCGAAATTATAAATATATATCGTCTTTGCAACCTGCTTTTTTTTTTGTTTTGACTCCCTAAACACTAAACCCTATTTTGTACATGTATCCAAATTATAAATATATACAGTCTGTGCAATCATGTTTTTTATATATATCTAAATTACACAAAAATTACCGAATTATATAAAAATTTCAGTTGAAATAAATATAATTAATTTTTTTTGGAGTAAAAAAAAATATTGACCGCTCGCTAGACCGATCACCACTTCCCGGCCCCCTAGAATTTTTTGAAAAATATCAAGTGTCTCAATTTTTTAAATTTTAAATATGTCTTAAAAGATGTGTCTTCATTGATTGAGAAAATCTCTTATGATTAGCTAGGTGATTAAATACATTTTATCTTATTTAATGTCATATAATTTGAGGCACATGAGACGAAAAAAATTAATGCCCCTAACATTATTTCTTTATCTCTTATTAACACCATATATATATATATATATATATATATATATATATTACATTTACTAAGATAAAAGTAAAAGCATTTTACTTAAAGTAAATCTAGAAGTAAAAGTAAAAAGTAAATTCTTTTTTACTTTACTTTCGACTGATTTACTAGGGGACAACAATAATGTTGTTGTTGACTGCTTTCTGTTTGTGCCGAAAGCTGATGATGACTAGGTCCGTCTTTGTTGACTGACTGGTCCGTCTCCTGGCGGTGCCAGATGGCGATGTTGATCATATTCTCAGATGGATCACCATCTCTATACATTTGATAGCGGATAAGTTTTAATCAGAAACTTAAACAAAAAGAAGAAAAGATTAAGAAGATGACCGGTGAATCGGTAAAGTAATCTCTTTCTTTTATTTATAAACAGTTGAGGAAGGGATTACATCTAACCAAGATAAACTGTAAATGGAAGAGAGAAGTACGAAGAACTTCTTCTTTATCTTACTAGAAGAAGGAAGCAACAAGCTTCTTCTTCGGTAACTAGAGATAAGAGGGAGAGGACCTCAGGTGAGGTTTCTTACAAATGAAAAACCTGTAAGAAAAGCCTGAGTAACTCTAAACACTTCGAGTTACTTAAATAGAAACCTCAAAAGTAAATTACTATTGAATCACGCAGGATTCACTATAACATTAATTGAAGTAAAAGTACAAAGTAAAGTAATTTACTAAAGTAAAAGTAAACGTAAGAAATATTTTACATTTACATTTACTAAGGTAAAAGTAAAAGCATTTTACTTAAAGTAAAAAAAGTAAAAAGTAAATTCTTTTTTACTTTACTTTCTACCGATTCTTGGGGACAACAATGATCTTTGTTGTTGCTTTTTCGCTTTTCTTAAAAGTTGATGATGGTGGGTCCGCCTCTTTGTTGGTGTGAGTCAAATCTCTGGCGGTGGTTAGATGGCACTGTTGATCATCTTCTCAGATGAATCTCCATCTCCATACATTTGACAGCGGATAAGTTTTAATCAGAAACTTAAACAGAAAGAAGAAAAGATTAAGAAGATGACCGGTGAATTGGTAAAGTAATCTCTTTTGTTTATTTATAAACAGTTGAGGAAGGGATTACATCTAACCTAGATAAACTGTAAATGGAAGATGTGACGACCCCAAAATAGGTCCATTCCATCCAACCCATTCTCGAGTCGCCAAATACATAGATGCGAAAACAACTACAACTTTATTATCACAACAATAAAATCGTGAGTTTAAATACAAATATTATCTTACAGACAATATTTATACTCAAATAAATCCTCATCACATTTATTGATACATTATTTTACAATAATGGTGAGGACTACTAAACAACTCTCTCTAGAACCTTCATTCCATACCCAGACTAGTACTCGCTACATTCTCGCCTCACGAGAAGAAAAATGGAACAACAAGGAAAAGGGTGAGCTCAACTAGCCCAAGAAAGAATGTTATGACTAAGATAATATACAACAAATTATCGTTAGTCTCCAACGAGGAAAAATCGATAGAATACAATAGACAACAAGTTTCGAGATCAATATTCGCAATGGAAATAATAATTCATAGAAGAGTTACGTGAGAATGAAATCTACTATAATCTATGAATTTAACGATACATCATCAATATTTTATCCTGTAACATCAATCAATATTCATCTCAAATCAAATATTCATCTTTGCACTACGGTGCCAAAGATATTCATCAATCGGTCGTATGTTCATCTCAACACTGTTCATCTTTGCACTAAAGGCCAAAGATATTCATCGATCGGTCGTGTTCATTTAAACACCTGCTCATCTTTTTACACTACTGTGCCAAAGATATTCATCGATCGGTCGTGTTCATTTAAACACCGCTCATCTTTGCTTCTGAAGCCAAAGATATTCTTGATCGGTCATGTTCATTTAAACACTCGCTCATCTTTGCACTACTGGGCCAAAGATATTCTTCAGAAATCATTCATCTTTGCACTACAGGCCAAAGATATTCAATAATATCATCATTTAAGACTGAGGATGATGAAAAATATTTTTAAAGAACGAATCCAGTGAAACAAAATGACAAGGATTAAGGATTAAGGATTCATACTTGGTTTTATCCACGTCCAAAAATACCTCAAAAATAATCATAGTGGTGTAAAATTCAAGAATGATCAAAACATGGATACAATCAAAGCTAGTATCCAGAATAGATGTTTTGGACGAAAAGAAGAAATTTTATTTTTGATGAATAGTGCAGTATCGTGAATAGTCAGATATCGTGAATAAAATATCATATCGTGAATAGTAACTCCAGACACCAAAAGATAGAAATTCCACAAAAAACATTTTCACGCTTCATGAATAGTACTCGTGAATAGTAACTCGTGAATAAGAACTCATGAATAGTAACTCGTGAATAGTAACTCATGAATAGTAACCCGACATGAAAAAGTTCCAAATTTGATAAAAGTTTCAACCAATATTTCAAAGATAATGATATTGAAGAAATAATATCATTACGAAAAAAAAATAATATCCCTTACCTCGAAGAATCGAAGACTTGGAAGGAAAGGTCGGAAGTGATCTTTGAATGAAACTTGTCTTGAACAACAACTCTCAAAGTATCTAAATACTCACAAAATACGCTCAATAATATAGAGAGAAGAGAGAAACTTTGTTTACGTGTGATTTTCAATTCTAACTTAGCCCTCTATTTATAGGAAAATGTTAGCCCGGCAAGCGAGACTTGACTGCTACACTGATGGCTTTACTCGCTACTATTGCCACCCACCACATTTGAAATAAAATTCAGCACATTTTTCACCAACCACAAGTGGGGCCCACTCAATTCTAGAATTTTCCACCAAAATCAATTATAAACCTAATTTAGAATCCGACACCTCTTAAAATTCACAACAAATCATTCGTGCATTTTAATCGGTTCAAAATTGGTGGACATATACTCAACTTATGTATGTATAACATACCCAAAAATTACCACAATCCAACGGTCGGATTAAAATTATAACCCCGCAATATATCTCAAAACCCATGATTTAATTTTTAATACCTCTAATCCGATAAAATACCGATAAAGCACCTCAACAATAATTTCTTCATTTATAACCACATAAATAAATCCATCATTTATATCCACATAAAATAAATATTTCCTTATCATATGAATCAATAATTAATTATTCACAAATAATATTACGTAATCACATTTATGACAACCAGTTTCTCCAGAAAGAGGGCTTTCCAATAAGGATCTCTCCTTCTTGGCGGCGCAATTAGGTGATCAAACCTCTCCTGAGATGTAACTTTCTAGACATTGCCAATAATGTTATCTAATAATATTATTCAAATAATATGAATTATTGATCCGATAATGGGAAATCATCACAGTGGATATTGAACAACAATAATATAAAATATCAACGCAAAGAATTATTGAATCAATAAAATAAAATATTGAGCGGTAACTCACTGTGAAAATTATTGAAAAGTGCCTTCTTATGTAAGGATCAATAATTCAACAATACTGCAATACCGGTGCTCTTTCTTTATGCGACCACGCCAGATTCATCGTATTTTAACCAATTTGGTATTCCAACGATCTTAATTCAGTAATAACTACGCTCCGTTATTTTTAACCAACTTATATTTGTCGCTTTCTTCATCCAATCGCTTTTCAGTTATGGGGCCCCACACATGGTTGCTTGGTCGTCATTTAATATTCCCTACAGATGCGAATATTCCACGACCAAACGAATATTCCCAAACAAAAATGAATATTTTATAACCACTTGCTTATTTTGAAATATTTTCGATTTAACCCTTAACTATCCACATTAATCAAATCAACCCTTACTATTTCAAGATAATAAATAAAGGAAATTCCTTTTTATTTAAAAAATTTTCGGGGTCTTACAACCTCCCCTCCTTATGAAATTTCGTCCTCGAAATTGACGTACGTACCTGGTGTTTCAAAAAGATGAGAATACCTCGCTTTCATTTTCGTTTCCAACTCCCAGGTCATTTCCTCAATAGCATGGTTTCTCCACAAAACTTTAACTTATGGTATAACCTCGGTACATAGGTCATGTTCTTTCCTCTACAAAATCTTGACAGGTACCTCCTCAAATGCGTTAAGTCTTGGCTATCTCGTCCGGTTTCTAACTTCGAATGACGTGTTTGAATCGTCCACATATTTACGTAACATCGATACGTGAAAAACGTTATGAACACGTCATACTTGGTGGTAAAAAAGCGAGTCTATAGGCCACGCCTCCTATTCGATCGAGAATTTTAAATGGATTAATAAATCGAAGGTTTGAGCTTTCCTCACCTCACCGATTCTCGCTTTTAAAATAACAACTTCTTGCACCTCCTTCTTCAAATTCATCATCTCCGGTGTGTAGCTTCAATGTTTTAACTTTATCGATTAAAGTCGATTATACTCGTATATCATCACGTGCATCAGTATATCATCACATGGGTACCTAGAGTTTTCATCTCCATCTCTATTATTTGTATATTATACTGAAATGAGTCTTTGATGATATTGTACTCAGATTTGTATACGATCTTCTACTCAACACGCCGTCCTACCACGTTATTTTTCCGAGATGGCATGGTCGTAACATGTATTTTGAAATGAGTCTCCTCTTGAGTTCTTGAAGCTCTTCCCACATTCCTTGCTCCATTCGAATTTTGTATCTCTCTGAGTCACCATGCGATAATGAAATAGCGATTCGAGAATATCCTTCAACGAATCTCCGATAATAACCAACTAAGCTGAAAGCTACGTATTTCGATTCTCGACTTAGGTTGCTCTCAATCGCGACTCATATCCCAATCTTGGATAAAGACGTCACAATGACACCTATCGCTTTACTATCGCATCGAATATGACGCCCCCTATATAGAGAGTCGGCTTGGGTGAATTCCACAAAGGAAGTCACAAGATAAAGGCTCAGTACCAAATTCTATAATTGAATTTTAACTCACGAAGTTCAATAGGAGCCATTCGATATGAGATTTTAGAAATGAGTTTTGTCTGGGTTCAAAGTCGATACAAAATTTTATATCGAACTTTGGGAGTAAGCGAAGAAATTCTTCGTAAATACGTCAGGAAAAATCAATAACAACAAGAATATTATTCAAATCAACGTGTCTTTATTCAAATCCATAACATGGACTAAGAAAACTTGACATCCGTAATAAACGAATGACTTCATGGCTTGATATGAAAATGTTTGACTACAATGGTTTGATTACTTGAATTTGAATAACGTGTTGCTTAGGAATATGAAAACTAACAACCTTACGAAAAGTAATCAATTTCGGCATGATGAGTAGTTAACCTTAAAATCACATCAAAAGCAAATATCTCTATAAATAAGGTTAACGGGTAATGTGATAGTGCCAACTGAATCAAACAAGATTTCTAAACAACGGATGTAATGAAAGTTTCTCTAATCTGAGTCTCCATAAATAGGTCAAAGTTTAATTTCTCCGTAGTCAAGTTCAAACGTTGTCTGTGCAAGCAAGAGAGATAAAAGAATGGGTGGAACAGATTCTAGTAAGGTATAAACTTCGCAAGAATTTATAACTAACTAACCCGTGCTAACTTCGTTCGGATTCCTTGTATTTTTAATGACCAATCACGACAAACGCTCTCTTCCGAGAATCGTTGTCTTTGACTTTTACGGGACATCCTTTTGAGTTACCATTCCTCATTGGATGGGTTTCGATATCGCATAATCTCGAAGCGATATGTCCTTCTTTTTCCACAATTATAGCATACCTTAAACTGTTGTGGGCAGTTTGGGCTGATATGTCCCTCTTTCCTGCATTTGTAACATACGACCGATGGTCTTTCTCCTCCCTTGGAACCAGTTGCCACTGGCGCTGACGTCTTCACATGGTCGTTGTTGAATCTCCTCTTTTTAAAATCTCCTCCCAACTCGCTTCTTCTATTTTCATGGCCACGATTACCACCAGAGTGGTTACCACCTTTGTCCGTATTCTTCTTTCTCCACTGGTTATCGTTATTCTGATGACTACTATCTTTGGTATGATCCTCGGTTATGGTCCCCGGTTGAACGTACTGTTCGTTATTTCGCTCTAACAACCGAGCCCTCATTTATAACATCCTGAATAGAGAAAAATTTATGAGAAATGAGATATCTTGACGTATCTGCCGTTTCAAACCTCTCTCGAAACATCCGCGTCATCGTTCCTCATTCTCCACCAAATGAGGTGCAAACACGGATAACTCATGAAACTTCGCCTCATCTTTGGGACACCGCCGTATTATTCTCGCTTCCAATCTAATAAACTCCACTTCCTTCATACGATTTAATACTTTCGAGGAAGTACTTGTCATTGAACTGTTTCAAACGTCTCCCATGACATCTTTGAAGTCAATTTGAATGGAGTGCGCTTCACGAGACTCCCCACCAATGATCGCCTTGCCACGGAACATAAAGGTGGCAAATGGAACCTTCTGTTCTCCGTGCATCCAAAGACATCGAATATCTTGGTAATTTGCTTGACCCATGTTTCCGCCATGATCGGATCGCTTTCCCAGCACTCAGTGGTCCCAACTCTTTGAACCGCTTGGTCAGACCACCCATGAATTACTATCATTTCTCCCAGTATTTTGAACACGAGTCTCCTCGTCGTGCGATTTTCGCATGAATCGCAAAAAACTTCTAAACATCCCTCGCTCATCATCTGCTCAAAGGTGTTATTCACGGAGGTACATTGCCACTGTTGACGTTTCTCCTCGTTGGTGAAAGACGAGCATCTCCACGGTCTCATTTACTCCATCATTAATATTCTCGGTCGACATTCTCAAATACCGCCATAAAATAAGGGTTAATTAAGAAATCAATATATCACATAATATCCTATATATTGACCAACTAACAAATAAGCTTAGGTAGGACACACTTAGCGAAGGATTTACTCGTCTCTCCCTCCTAGTTCTATTCCCCGATCTCCGCCAGAGATCATATCCCTAAGCTACGATACTAACCGCGACTCATGTCCCAACCGTGGACGACACCTCACGATGGTACTTTCGATTTACCACCATCACAGCATCTGCGTCCCCTACGAGAGAGAGTCCCGCTTGCATCCCCCATCAACAGAAGTCACCAATGAGAGGCTCGGGGCTTTTACTTATAGCTCGATACCAACAGTGTGACGACCCCAAAATAGGTCCATTCCATCAAACCCATTCTCGAGTCGCCAAATACATGGGTACAGAAACAACTACAACTTTATTATCACAACAATAAAATCGTGAGTTTAAATACAAATATTATCTTCAGACAATATTTATACTCAAATAAATCCTCATCACATTTATTGATACATTATTTTACAATAATGGTGAGGACTACTAAACAACTCTCTAGAACCTTCATTCCATACCCCACTAGTACTACGCTACATTCTCGCCTCCCGAGAAGAAAAATGGAACAACAAGGAAAAGGGTGAGCTCAACTAGCCCAAGAAAGAATGTTATGACTAAGATAATATACAACAAATTATCGTTAGTCTCCAACAGGAAAAATCGATAGAATACAATAGACAACAAGTTTCGCATCAATATTCGCGTTGAAATAATAATTCATGAAGAGTTACGTAGAAATGAAATCTACTATAATCTATGAATTTAATCTGTAAGACCAGAAATTTTTTTAAATAAAAGGAATTTCCTTTATTTATTATTTTGAAATAGTAAGGGTTGATTTGATTAATGTGGATAGTTAAGGGTTAAATCTGCAAATATTTCAAAATAAGCAAGTGGTTATAAAATATTCATTTTGTCTTAGGGAATAATATTACGTCTTTGTCGAGAATATTCGTTTGGTCGTGGAATATTAAATTTGTTCGGGAATATTCGTGCACGAAGCAACGACCATGTGTGGGCCCCATAGCGGAAAAGCGATTGGATGAGAAAAGCGACAAATATAAGTTGGTTAAAAATAACGGCGTAGGTTATTCACCGTTAAGACATTGTTGGAATACCGTTGGTTAAAATACGATGTCTGGCGTGGTTGCTTGGTGATGATACCTGACGGTATTACTGCATTATTGAATTATTGATTAAATGCGTAAGATGGCCTTTACTCAATAATTTTCACGATGAATTCTTTATTCATATTTTATTTTATTGATTCGATAATTCTTTGCGTTGATATTTTATATTATTGTTGTTCAATAATTGTCAACGCATAATATTTCCCATTATCGGATCAATAATTCATATTATTTGAATAATATTATTAGATAACATTATTGGCAATGTCACAGAAAGTTACGTCAGGAGAGTTTGATCTCACTAATTGCGGCGCCCGATGAGAGATCCTTTATTGGAAAGCCCCTCTTTCTGGAGCGACTGGTTGTCGTAAATGTGATTACTTAATATTATTTGTGAATAATTAATTATTGATTCATATGATAAGAGAAATATTTATTTTATGTGAATATAAATGATGGATTTATTTATGTGGTTATTAATGAAGGAATTAATGTTGAGGTGTTTTATCGATTATTTTATCGGATTGGAGGTATTAAAAAATCAAATCGGGGTTTTGAGATATATTATGCGGGGGTTATAATTTTTAATCAATTGTGGTAATTTTGGGTATGTTATACATACATAAGTTGAGTATATGTCCACAAATTTTGAACCGTTAAAAATGCATTGAATGATTTGTTGTGAATTTTAAGAGGTGTGGGATTCTTAGGTTTATAATTGATTTTGGTGGAAAATTCTAGAATTGAGTGGGCCCCACTTGGTTGGTGAAAAAATGTGCTGAATTTTATTTCAAATGTGGTGGGTGGCAATAATAGCGAGTAAAGCCATCGAATTGCTTGGTCGAAGTCTTGGTTGGCGGGCTAATATTTTCCTATAAATAGAAATTTAAGTTAGAATTGAAAATCACACGAAACAAAGTTTTCTCTTTCTCTCTCTATATTATTGGCGTATTTTGTAGTATTTAGATACTTTGAGAGTTCTTTATTCAATCTGAAGTTTCATTCAGCATCACTTGAGCCTTTCCTTAAAATAAATTCTTTGAGGTAAGGGATGTTATTTTCTTCTCAAATGATATTAATTCTTGATATCATTATCTTTGAAATATTGGTTGGTACTTTTTATCAAATTTGGAACTTTTTTCATGTCGGGGTTACTATTCATGAGTTCTTATTCACGAGTTACTATTCATGAGTTCTTATTCACGATTCTTATTCACGAAGTACTTATTAATGAAAGCGTGAAAATGTTTTTTTTGGAATTTCTATCTTTTGGTTAGCAGATTCTTTATTCACGTATCTGACTATTCACGTATCGGCACTATTCACGAATACGGCACTATTCAATTAGAAAAATGAAAATTTTTCTTTTTCGTCTAAAATATCTATTACGGATACTAGCTTTGATTGTATCCATGTTTTGATCATTCTTGAATTTTACACCCCACCTATGATTATTTTTGAGGTATTTTTGGGCGTGGATAAAACCAAGTCACCGAATCCTTAATCCTTGTCATTTTGTTTCCTTTGGATTCGTTTCTTTAAAAATATTTTCATCATCCTCGGTCTTAAATGATGATATTATTGAATATCTTTGGCACACAGTAGTGCAATGAATGATTTTTCGAAGAATATCTTTGGCTGTAGTGCAAGATGAGCAAATGTGTTTAAATGAACATGACTGCTTTGGCTCGTAGTAGTGCGAGATGAGCAGTGTTGAGATGAACATATTAGGTGATGAATATCTTTGGCACATAGTGCAAAGATGAATATTTGATTTGAGATGAATATTGATTGATGTTACAGGATAAAATATTGATGATGGTGTTAAATTCATAGATTATAGTAGATTTCATTCTACGTAACTCTTCTTATGAATTATTATTTCATTGCGAATATTGATCGAAACTTGTATTGTCTATTGTATTCATCAGATTTTCCACTGTTGAAGACTAACGATAATTTGTTCTATATTATCTTAGTCATAACATTCTTCTTGGGCTAGTTGAGCTCACCCTTTTCCTTGTTGTTCCATTTTTTCTTCTCGGGAGGCGAGAAATGTAGCGAGTAGCCTTAGTCGGGAGTTATGGAATGAAGGTTCTAGAGAGAGTTGTTTAGTAGTCCTCACCATTTTGTAAAATAATGTATCAATAATTATGATGGGGATTTATTTGCGTGTGGATATTGTCTAGATGACAATATACGTATTTAAACTTCGGTTTTACATGTTGTAATAATAAAGTTGTAGTTGTTTACGTACCATGTATTTGGCGACTCGAGAATGGGTTGGATGGAATGGACCTATTTTGGGGTCGTCGCATTAACGATCCATCATCGATATTTTATCCACCTTATCAATCAATATTCATCTCAAATCAAATATTCATCTTTGCACTCTGAGCCAAAGATATTCATCAATCGGTCATATTCATCTTAACACTGCTCATCTTCTTGCACTAAAGGCCAAAGATATTCATCGATCGATCATGTTCATTTAAACACCGCTCATCTTTGCACTACTGATAAAGATATTCATCGATCGGTCGTATTCATTTAAACACTGCTCATCTTTGCTCTGGGGCCAAAGATATTCTTCAATCGGTCGTATGTTCATTTAAACACTTCTCATCTTTGCACTACGGGCCAAAGATATTCTTCAGAATCATTCATCTTTGCACTTCTGTGCCAAAGATATTCAATAATATCATCATTTAAGGCGAGGATGATGAAAATATTTTTAAAGAAGCGAATCGATTGAAACAAAATGACAAGGATTAAGGATTAAGGATTCATACTTGGTTTTATCCACGTCCAAAAATACCTCAAAAAATAATCATAGTGGTGTAAAATTCAAGAATGATCAAAACATGGATACAATCAAAGCTAGTATCCAAAATAGATGTTTTGGACGAAAAGAAGAAATTTTATTTTTGATGAATAGTCTTGCAGTATCGTGAATAGTCTTGATATCGTGAATAGTGTCGATATCGTGAATAGTAACTCCCGCACCAAAAGATAGAAATTCCAAAAAACATTTTCACGCTTATGAATAGTACTTTCGTGAATAGTAACTTTCGTGAATAGTAACTTCATGAATAGTAACTCGTGAATAATAACTCATGAATAGTAACCTGACATGAAAAAGTTCCAAATTTGATAAAAGTTTCAACCAATATTTCAACATAATGATATTGAAGAAATAATATCATTACTGAAAAAAAAAATAATATCCACTTACCTCGAAGAATCGATTACTTGGAAGGAAAGGTGGAAGTGATCTTTGAATGAAACTTATCTTGACAAAGAACTCTCAAAGTATCTAAATACTCACAAAATACGCTCATAATATATAGAGAAAAGAAAACTTTGTTTACGGTGTGATTTTCAATTCTAACTTAGCCCTCTATTTATAGGAAAATGTTAGCCCGCCAAGCGGACTTGACACGCTACACGATGGCTTTACACTCGCTACTATTGCCACCCACCACATTTGAAATAAAATTCAGCACATTTTTCACCAACCACAAGTGGGGCCCACTCAATTCTAGAATTTTCCACCAAAATCAATTATAAACCTAATTTAGAATCCGACACCTCTTAAAATTCACAACAAATCATTCGTGCATTTTAACGGTTCAAAATTGGTGGACATATACTCAACTTATGTATGTATAACATACCCAAAATTACCACAATCCAACGGTCGGGATTAAAAATTATAACCCATGAATATATCTCAAAACCCACGATTTAATTTTTAATACCTCGAATCCGATAAAATCTTGATAAAACACCTCAACAATAATTTCTTCATTTATAACCACATAAATAAATCCATCATTTATATCCACATAAAATAAATATTTCCTTATCATATGAATCAATAATTAATTATTCAAAATAATATTACTGAATCACATTTATAACAACGAAATTTCCTCGGAAAGAGGGGCTTTCGATAAGGATCTCTCACTTCTTGGTAAAGCAATTAGGTGACCAAACCTCTCCTTAGATGAACTTTCTAGACATTGCCAATAATGTTATCTAATAATATTATTCAAATAATATGAATTATTGATCGATAATGGGAAATCTTGTCTTAGATGACAATTATTGAACAACGATAATATAAAATATCAACGACAATTATTGAATCAATAAAATAAAATATTGAGCAGAGAATTACTTGTGAAAATTATTAGTAGTGCCTTCTTACGTAAGGATCAATAATTCAACAATCATTGCGTCTGGTACCTTCTTATACCGACCCACGCAGCATTCATTCTGTATTTTAACCAAAGGGTATTCAGGCGGTCTTAACGGTAACAACTACTGCCGTTATTTTTAACCAAACTTATATTTATCGTTTTCTTCATCCAATCGCTTTCAGTTATGGGGCCCACATGGGTACATGCTTGTTCGCATCGAATATTCCCACGCGATTTAATATTCCACGACCAAACGAATATTCCCAGATAAAAATGAATATTTTATAACCACTTGCTTATTTTGAAATATTTGCGTATTTAACCCTTAACTATCCACATTAATCAAATCAACCCTTACTATTTCAAGATAATAAATAAAGGAAATTCCTTTTTATTTAAAAAATTTTCGGTCTTCTGAGAAGAGAGAAGATCGAAGAACTTCTTCTTCTTCGTCTTACTAGAAGGAAGGAAGCAACTTCTTCTTCAAAGAATTAGAGAGAACAGAGAGAGGACCTCAGGTGAAGTTTCTTACAAATGAAAAACCTGTAAGAAAAGCCTGAGTAACTCTAAACACTTCGAGTTACTTAAATAGAAACCTCAAAAGTAAATTATTATTGAATCACGCATGATTCACTATTACATTAACTGAAGTAAAAGTACAAAATTAAAGTAATTTACTAAAGTAAAAGTAAACGTAAGAAACATTTTACATTTACTAAGGTAAAAATAAAAGCATTTTACTTAAAGTAAAAAAAAGTAAAAAGTAAAAAGTAAATTCTTTTTTACTTTACTTTTCGATGATTCTTGGGGAATGAGAATGATCTTTGTTGTTGATTGATCTTCTGCTTTTGCCTAAAGTCGATGATATTTGGAGTCGTCTTTGTTGATGGACCGTCCGTCTCTAGCGGTCTTGGGATGTATATTGTTGATCATCTTCTCAGATGGATCACCATCTCCATACAACAAATGATCCATAACATGTATTTGCTATGAATGAAAAATGGGCAAATAACATCATAACCATACATTATATAAATTAAGGGCTGAGATTTAAAATACAATTATGCCATCCGCTAGTTCAACTAGCGGATATATTAAAAAAATTACGTCATCCGCCAGTTGAACTAGCGGATGCAAAAAAAATATTTCTCCCCAAATTACCCCCAATTCCCACAAACGGAAAATAATTGATCCCATTCGTTAGTTGAACTAGCGGATATATGTATAAGCCAACAGTCAATGCGCCATGCAATCAAACAAGGAACGGTCAACGTGCCATGCAATTGCAATCCATTATGCAATCAAATCCAAATCACAGAAGGAATCAAATACAAATCACAGAAACGGTCAACGCGCCATGTAATCCAATATGCAATTAAATCCAAATCACAAAAGGAATCAAATCCAAATCACAGAAGGAAACAAAATACAATCCAAATCATAGAAGGAAACAAAATATGGGCAAGCCTTCAGGCTAAAATAAAAAAGACACAAAATTCCAGTAGTAAAAAAAATACAAACCTTATATTATTATCATACTAATTATTCATTATAATTTATTTTACCTATCGTCCAAAAAAAATATTAATTTTTTTTAAATGATAAATAAATTATTATCATATTAATTCATCATAATTCTAATTTCACAACACTAGGGTTAATATTAATTTTGTACATCATAAATCGACTTCATATTGAAATTATAGTATACAAACTGTTAGGTTTGTAATATTCATAACACAATCAAAATTGCAAAAATTAGCGGAAGCGTGTAAAAATCAGAGTTTAAAATTATTTACAAACCATAAACCCGGATCACCCTTTATGCATAATTATTAATTAAACGAAAAGATAAAGAATAAATCATACCCTTGAAGATCGAGCTTCCTCAGGTACAAGTTCACCTCCAAATCCTTTCGCGTTCAATCTTGAATCCACCGGGTTTGGTTCCTTCCTTTAATCAACGTTAGCCACCCAAATGTTTGGCCTCTGAGGTGATCCACCAAGGAAGAAGAAAATTCAAGAAGAAGATGGTGGTTGGCTTTAAACCCTAGTTTTTCTATCTCTATAGAAAAGTGTACTCTCCCAACAATTGGAATTATGTCATTATTTTTAAAAAAGTCAACAACCCCTTCCACCCATAATAAGACTCCTCTTATTAATAGATGTGGGCAACCCACCTTATGATTAAGGAATTGGGTTTTATTTAATTAATTAAATTCTTTTAATTAATTAAGCTCCCTAATCTTATTAGGGATAATTAATTAAACTCTTTTAATTAATTTAACCTCCTAATCTTATTAGGAATAAATGAAAGTACTTATATTAAATTAATTCCTAAACTCTTTTAGAAATTAAAATAATAATAATTGTAATAATATTAATAAGACTCCTCTTATTAATTTATATTTAATATTTCTAAAATATTAAATAATAAATATTAATCTATTTAATTTATTCTATCACCATAGATTAAATTAAATATACTTAACATATTATTACGATTATGCCATTAACTTCTTAAATAATTATTCTTCCTTTTTATGGTGTGACCCTTTAGGTTCTCCATATTAAATCGATTTGTGAATAAATCAATTAGAACAATTCTAATCTTATTTAAATAAATAAATTAAATAATTAATTTATTTAAATAAATAATATTTATTCTACAATAGGGATAAGCCTCACTAGCGATCAACGACTTTCCAGAGATAATATAGATTTCAACATTAATCATTAAAGAACCTTTGAGTAAATAATTCTTAAATCTGATTCAATCCTTCCACCATACATGTCCCAATTAAATATAAGGCATGGAATTACTTGTCGAAGTCTTATTTTATTTAATTATATGTATTTCGACTCTTAAATACAATGACTCCAAATAATGCAAATTAGAAACTCCTTTCTAATTTCATTACGCCTTAACCAAGGACTCTTTGGGTTGTCATTTATCGAATCACATAGAACATTTCTCTTCTTTTATTAAAGTGGTAGATTCTTTATTGATCATACATTATCTCCATGTACAACTTATTATACCCAAGCATACCCTTTGATATACCCTAAGGGTCTTAAGGAATAAGTCAAAGTATAACTCATCATACACAAGATACTATGATGATCTCAAGTCGAAGGATCATTTGTACTACTATCACTACGAGAATTCTATGACGGCAGTGAATAAAACTCCATTAGGTATTCATTGGCGAATGCTCGATGAACTTATTCTCTAATAAGCACTACATACTTGCTTTAGTGTCTCCACACAAATGATCGTGAGATCAATCATCCTCATCGAAATGAAGCAAAGCGGCGCGTATGTACCAATCTATCCGGATTCATTAATCCCCAATTTAGTAATCCAACGATTGGGAACTATTTTAGTTTTAAGCTTTCAAAAATTTTGATCTCATTAGAATGATCATAATCGTTATTCTAAAAGCATTGCTTAAAAACTATGGGTTTATCACATATTATAAAACAACATCATGTAGATAATTAAAAGCCTTTAATAAATTAATACTTTTTATTAATAAATGAATAAGATTGTTTCAAAGTATATGCTTTATCATCAAACATGATTGGCTTGTGTGCATACTACTTTCGATCTCCACTTGCTCTTTAAAGCCAATCAATGGTATCTTATACTCTTATTCTAAAAGTGACGATTATCCTGCTTTGTTGGATAAGCTTTAGTTTATGGATATGTAATGTTGTTCTTGAGAGTCCACTATCTCTATAGTGATTTCCCATCTTTCAATGATTCTAATAATCAAATGAAAGTGCCCACGACACATGTTTAGATCGAAGATGAGACTTGGGAACTATTCCTAGTTACGTAATGAACTTTTAATCCAAACAATCAACTTGCGCCTTCATTTATAGCTATATACTTTGTCTTTATCACTAAACCAAGAACTCTTTCTTTGTTTGGAACCTTTCGAATTCAACGCACCTTTGCTCAAGATAACGCTTTACCTTAAAGTGGATTCTACGTCGTCTTGATGCTGTCTCACGAAAAACTTGAGTCTGTTAAGCCCTCTAGTTTTAATTTAGACCCACCATGAATATGATCCCATCCTTAGTGCTTAGGTTAAGCACTTTAAGATGTTTTCAGCGACTCATAGTGAACTTCTCCATAATATGGTGATCGACATCGTGTCTCGTACATTTCATTGCATCGTGATTGTCCACTCATGCGACCTCTCTTTTCGAGTCATGTGGGGACTATTAAGAGATACACTCCATAGCTCATCGACATGAGACATCTCTTGGAGTTTGCCATGCTAAACGACTTTAGCATCAAATGAATATCGTTCCTTGGGTTAAGTCGAGCATCCTCTTAAATCTATCTATATAGATTTTATCCCCAATTAAGGCACTCTTCCCCGAATCATTCGTGGAGGAATGTTTGAACAACTTTATCTTTATGATTCTAGCATTGGCATGTCATTCTGTATCCATAGTATATCAACATATAATCTAGAAATTTCACGACGCTCCCATGACCCTTTTGTACACACTTTAGGTTCATTCTTGTTTTGATAAAAATCAAACTCTTTTGATTATTTCATCAAAATGAATGTTCCATTTTGAGAGTGTCTATAACTCTTTACCTCATCGTATGTAACTACGGATCATCATCTTACATGATGCGTACCTCTTCATCATCATCCATGATGAATCCATACCTTATAGGTATCTTGATGCTTATTCGGTTATGATTCGATTTGTGGTACAATAGGTTCATCTACGAGTTCCTCTTATTTGACTTATAGTGTTTTGTGGTTCTTGAACTCTTGAGATCTATTATCCTCCACTAGCCCTTGATGATAAACACATTTATCTTAGAAAGCGGCGTGATTCACAATAAACACCTTTTGCTAAGCGGGATTATAGAACATATACCTAAACTTACTTTAGGATGTCCCACAAATTGACACTTGTCAAATCTTGTCCCAAGCTTATCCTTTTGAAACCTTTTCACATAAGTTGGAACCCTTATCTTAACATACTTAAGATTAGAATCCTCCACATCCATAACTTTTATGGAGTCTTGGTAGGATTTTGAGGTTACCATTTTCGTAGATATCTGACCATTTCAGGACATGATCTGAAGGATCTTGGAATGTCGATAAAATCATTATGGACCGTGCCGTGTCCAACAAGGTACAATTTTCCTTTTAGATACATCAATCAATTATTGCGTGTCGGGATGTGTCCATTATGAGAAAACCATTTGAGATGATCTAGAAACTTATTGCACAAGTATTTATTCCTTGATCTAATCAAAGAATCTTAATACTTTGTCAATTTGTTTCATTTCGAATTCTTTGAACCTTTGAATAATTCACACTTGTATTTCAACAAATCATACATTCAACTCTTTGAATGATCATCTCATTTTTTATACTAATTTGTTCGATATGCAAAATTATTTTCATGTAAGTCAGTATACAAAATTTATTAAGTAATATTCCGATTCTATACAAAACATTATTATTATAAATAGAACAACAATTGTTCTTAATTATAATACCAAAGATTTCATTGTCCAACAATAAAAATGGAAATAATATTTTTAACAAGAATCGGAATCTGATAACAACTTATTGACTTAATAGATTTGCTAGTAGGCATTGCTAAACTATAAGTTTATATAGCTAATCAAGCAACCTTTGCTTCATTTTCCACACATAGGATTACTTATCTTTGTTTAACTTTCTACTTCTGCTTGGTCCCTTCATAAATCTATATTTATGATAACCAAAGTCGGTATCCAATACCCAAGTAGAACCTTGACTAAAAAAAAAAAAAAAATTATTTCAATCATGAACAAAAACTGTATTGTAACCGAAACTTCACTAAGCTTCTTTGGTTAGCCTCTGTAAGATGCTTCTTGCAGTTTCTTTCCGGTGTCGAAAGTATAGCGGTGGAAGCAAACTCCTTTCTTTATCCGTCGACGCTTTTGTTCTTATTATCCTTTGTTTATGCCTTTCTATTTACCTTCTTTGAATCGTTCTTCTTTTGAAAAGATCCTTTTGGCCCCTACCGGTAAGACTTGATCTTTCTTGGTTGGAAAGTGACTCTCAATATTTTCCAATATATTAAAAATCAATCAGGGCTAATATCTAGCTTGTTCGTATGAAAAATTCACAACAATTGTGAAAGGAGTCAGGGAGTGAGTGCAAGATCAAATCTTGACTCAACTCTCCATCCATGACAAAACCGGTTGTCTAATTGATCGATCAAATTGATTATGTTAAGAACCTTTTTATGCATACTATAGTGCCGTTAGCCGTTCTAGATCGTGAAACTCCTTGAATGTCGATATCTATCGATCCTAATTTCTTCACCATCAACTACTTGGCGTGCGGGAGTATAGTAGAAGTATCCATAGTTTCGGTGACAACAGAAGCTTGTTACTCATGGATCTGAGCATGATGCATTGAGCCATTGTCATCATCTTGCCACCACTTTCTAAAAGTATCAATTTCTTCCTCGAGGCATTAATCTACAACCATTCTTGAGGATAGGCGTGTTAAGGACATAAGATAGCTTTTTACCCGTGAGAACTATTCTCAAAATTCCTTAACTTATCAGTTTAATTGATTACGGTTAATTTAGCATCTAATATGCTTCGCGATGATAGTAATTTTAGACATTGTAAAAATTACGTAAATGAATTTGTAATTAACAACATTTTAACATACATTCTTTATTAATTACCAAAATAAATTAGGTCTTGTTTTAAATTGGTATCTCCCACTATTTTCTTCAAACTATATTACCTCAACTTATATAGTTCGGCAAAATCTAATTAAAGATTTGCTAGTGAGAATAAGGATCCCATTTCAAATGTATATAGCCTTGTGGTGACACAACAAACTATATATAAATAAATAGTTAGACAACTTTTGTCGATTACATCATTATCTGACTCCTTGTATTTTGCCTCTTAGATTATTTTGATCAGTGGTGGCACATCAGAATCAAAATTATCCAAGTTAAGTCCGACCTAGCACTCCATATATTCAAAAAGAAAAATATCATCCTTGTGGTGACCTGACAAAATAATATTGTTCAATTTTCTTTATAAGCATCAAATGTGATAAATTAACATCTTAAATACTTAATACTTGCCTTGTGGTGACACAACAAACTCATATTAAATATTTAATACTCTATTAATTTTATCATCTTTAGAAAGCGACGTTCGATATTCCAAATATCTTTGAGCAGCTTAGGACTTAATATAAAAATTGAGGGTTTTGTTATTAATTTGTCTCATCTTGTTTAAGCTGGCGTGCACATATATATATAAAATACGTCGTCATATTAATGAACATGCGAAGCATGTTTGCATAATATATAATATATATAGTATAAGCATGCACATATAGAATACTATATTCTACCGGGATTGATTATGGACTTTTATTACAGTTTGGTTCCTTTAGAGCCACCAAGTGAACCAAAAGGTCAAACTCCCAAAGGGTGCGAAAATAATATTTAAATATAACTATTACATTTAAACGGGCTCTATTACAAGCTTGGTCTTAAGCGCTTCTTGTCCCTTGATCTCCAATTTTCAAAATTAATTCTAA